>JAWQFJ010027534.1:10000-22500 GCA_034096865.1 Theodoxus fluviatilis | reverse complement strand
AGGTAAGTAGAGGCTGAGGAACTGACCATGCACATGCCAGAGAGGATACTACTGGATATGTTTGTTTGTTGTTTCTTTCTGAGGTCACCGTGCTCTTAAAGGAGAAACATCCAATGATGTTACTCGAATTGCCAGTGGACGCAGTCAGTATTCACCGGGATAGGACGGGTCTTGCTGCAGTGTTCATCATGGCTGAGCTGTGCCTTTGACTGCGTCCCTGCGACACGGAAAGTGAAGACATTACATGAGTGGGAGGTACATCACTGAAAGGTGCCTCAGCTATGACTTCCCCACTCGTCGCCATCTTCTGCAAGTGTTTCCAGAGCCTGAATATTTCACGGGTTCTGTCGACAAATATTCACGTTTCGAAAACGCCGATTTGAAGGTTTATTATTGAACAAAACACTGATGCAATAAAAAGGACAAGATTTGCTACAATTTTTCTTGCTGTTTGCCATGCTGACTTTGGCCACAAAAAGAGAAAGCCAAAGAAACAGGGACAATGTTTCTCTCTCCACTCCCTCCACTTCTTCAGAAAACAGTCGACAGACTGATGCTTTCTTGAGTGGAAAAAACCTTCATCGAACTCGTTTTTACCTACTCATCGATGCTCCAGCATCTCATTCCTCTATTGCATCCCCTTTCCGTTTTTCCTTCCATCTCGCTCCGTTGCAGGGGCGTTAATAACAAATCCTTCAGATGGCAGGCAGGGTTTTTGTGGCACTTTGTGTGAAGGCTCTCCCGTTTAGCGACCACTTCAGCCGACAGTTTCACAACAGAGGAACAAAGTTTTTCTCTCGTTAGACAATTGGATATTTTCAGTAAAAACGTAGGCTACGGGAGCAGCCGCATGTAACCTGCTGTTTCATACAACACTGCAGAGTGGAAAGTGATCTAGGCGCTTCCAGATCCAGCGGGCCTAACAAACGACCGAACGGGATTCTTGTTTCTCTGCCATTCAAAGACCCAGATCGCTACATCACCGCCGAAGCGTACGCCAGCGGAATCGGGTTCCACGATTCATCAGCGCCGTGTTCGCGCAAAATTTCCCCGTCGACATCCCACAGCGCCATCAAAGGCGGCAGCTGCAGGGAATCCGGCACCGCCACGTCTCCGGTTGCCATGACAACCATCCATCAACTGTGCCGCAGTCACTTCCCCTTGTTCTGATGGCCCGGATGTAGTCGCTGTTCCAGCGCAGCGCGAGCCGACCCCCTGGGGTCTGGGGGTGAAAATGGACCCCACGCGTCTCCCTGCTTGAGATTTGTGAAAGGCGAACAACTGTTGAAAGGGAAACTCGATCCACCCACACTCTAGTTAGCCCTAGTAATTCTTGTGGTCGATAGCCTTACGTAGCCTACGATTGGATTGGATTGATGGTGTTTTACGACCTATCAGCCTTTGTAGGACTAAGCACGAAAATCACTAGAGCAGTTTTTAGTAAACGCAAATCAAGTCACGGTGTTCCTAGTTATTCGCCTCTTACGAATCGCGTAGGGAGACGCGATGAGTCAATTCTTACCCCGAACCCACAGGGGGAACGTAGCCTTCGAAGGCTGATATACATGTATATTCAGACTGTAAAGCTCCATTCATTCGCTCATTCCAACGCGGCCTGACTATTGGAGATGCGTTCCCCCAGACTGTGAGAGCTGGAGGAAATTCTCGAGTGATTTCAAGAGTTGGCATAAAATCTGCTATGATGGTGACGACGGTGTCGACGGTGACGACGACGACAACAACGACTGCAGGAACACTTATTCCTACATCAAAAATCTGCCGACAACACGTTGGCAATACACACAGCTTTTCGCACGCGTTTCAGCAAGAAAAGTTGGGATTGGGCTTAAGACTAACTGTGCCCGTCTCTTCAAAGACAGATATACATGTACTCCTCTGCTGTTGAGCTAGAATGAAAGAGCTGACAAACCCGCAATACTCGAGACCGCACCAGTCGTCAGGTGGAACAGAAGAAACAGAGCGCACCGTTGAGGCCTACCACATTGATTTTCATACAACTGACTCGAAAGGTCAACCAACACCTTTGACACCTCATAGCAGTGAGTAAGGCTGACAGCACCTTCCTCACTGTGAAAGTGCGTCTACTGCGTTAGAGGATCCAAAGATCCCAAATGAAATCTTCGGATGGAAAAGACTCCTCCCGTTTCGTGGCTTGTGAAAGGAAATTAGATGTGATGTCTCCGTCCCTCCCCATGACTAATTGCTTGGTGTAAAATGAAAGATGAGAGAGAAGAAGTCAAGCTGCACTTTGGTTGTGGAAAGAGGACCACACTTTTTCTTCAGCTGAAGAGGGCATCAGGCAACTTCCGCCTGGACAGCATGGACTACGATGCACTGTAGCGTGCAAAATAGTAACCCGTGCAAAACAGTAACCGGAAGTCATCGCAGAGTTATCTGCGAGGGACGTGCTTTATGCAATTTACCGCTCCTGCACCTGTTCTTCGCATGGAATATATTCCGATAAACGACGCATTAGTTGCTTTACGAGGTATTGGTGCATTTGTGTAGTTTAACACATGATGTAGCGTTCAAAAAAGTTTTTCCCCGTGTAAAGCCGTCTCCCCTGCCGGAAATAATATGGGAGTCACCTCCCTGTAGTCTGTTTGTAGTCTGGTTTTATAAAACGCGACCGTTGACTGACTTGGCACGCCCGGGGAGTTATGCTAAGATCCGGCCGCGTAAATATATCTGCGTTTTGTGACAAACGTCTTGCTCGGCGGTACTGTACTCCATGCACCTTAACGGTGCGCGTGATTCGGGTGTAATATTAAGCTAAACGACGTTCCGAATGTTTCCGACTTCGACCATTTCAGCAGCGCCAATAAACGTCGTTTAGCTTAAGATTACACCCGAATCACGCGCACCGTTAAGGTGCATGGAGTACAGTACCGCCGAGAAAGACGTTTGTCACAAAACGCAGATATATTTACGCGGCCGGATCTTAGCATAACTCCCTGGGCGTGCCAAGTCAGTCAGGCGGAGTGGCGGGTGCCGTCTCTTTTTAGAGTGGAATTCTCAGCACGTCCCTCGCAGATAACTCTGCGATGACTTCCGGTTACTGTTTTGCACGGGTTACTATTTTGCACGCTACATGCACTCCTTGTCTCCTCTGCCTCGTTAAAAGTGCACAGGAACGTCAGAAAACCTTATCGATGCACGTCACCACAGTTTGGCAATAAATCGTGGGCCAAAAAGTAATGGAACGCGCAACGACAAGGCAATTTATCTTGTTGGCGCCTCCGTTTGTGTCGTGGTTTTGAGGAGAGAAAAGGAGGAACAAGGTAGGAAGAGAAGGACAGCAATACAACTTGTTGCACGTGACAGTTCTTTGTCGACTTAGACTAAGACCAACACAATAAAGGAACAAAAATAAATTATAGATTATAGAAAACACACCACCACGATAAAAATAACAACGATGACGAAAGAGAAAAAATCGACAGCAGCGCAGTACTGGTAACTGCAAAACGAACTTCATCGTTCCTTTCATAGACATAGAATACTGTCAACGACAGGCCTTTATTAAAGCTTTAACCCAAAGCTTTCTTGCTTTGTTTCGTACATCAGGCACACGTGACTTGTGGTTTCATTCATTGAAACGAAACTCCTGTAAGGCAGCCGTCCTATTTTGAACTTTTCAATCTACAGATTGAAATAATAGAGAATCAAAGTTCTCCAATGCAACCAAGAATCGGAATCAGTATTAGTTTACTATTCAACCAGTTGCACACTACACAGTATCCTCGGAGGGAAGAGGGGGGGAGTCCTTTGCACTGGTCGACTCTACACATGTACCGAAGCAATCAGCGTGTCTCCCAGCATGCATCAGTCACAGCATGCCAGTCAACATCTCTTGTGCAGGAGTTCGGGCGGTAATCCTACTCCACCACGCTGGCGCGTTTTGTCAGCAGAGCTAGAGGAGTGATTCATTGGAACGCCAAACATCGACCAGAGAACGAGTGGCATTCATCAAGCCGTGAGCCGAGCCCACACCGAGAATTGAATTCGGGCAGCTGGGCTTCGAACAGGCCTCGCTCGGGTTGGTTTGCCAGTGTGCTTTGCGTTTACAAATGAATTTATGTGCAGGTCATCCATGCGCGAGAGAAAACGTCACTCTGAAATGCGTCGCGAACTACGGGAACGAATTCAAAGCTCGTCTCAGGGCAAAAGATTGGATGTCTCCGAAGTCCACAGACTAACTACTCGAGTACATCTGCCCCACAGTCCTGAACCTTTTTCAATCACAGTTTTCCCGTGCCCTCGCCACTGCTCGCATTTCAGTCAGTGCTGGGGGAGGTCGGGAAGCTTTGTGAGACAGTCTGAAGATGTCCCAAACACACCGGGGGGGCCAGGATATCACATCACAGTCGTCCCACCCACTCCTGTTTACCCCATTTCTGTTTGAATGTCTCTGTGTGCGTGTCACTTTGTGTGTATGTGTGTCTGTCCGTCTGAACTACTGTCCCACAGTCTGTATTTTTCTTCCTGTTTGTCCATCAGCTAAAGAAATTGTTCATCTTCGTGCCTGTCAGTATGTAACTTTGTAAGTCCATAAGTCCTTCCGTGTGCGTGTGTGTGTGTGTGTGTGTGTGTGTGTGTTTGTGTGTGTGTGTGTGTGTGTGTGTGTGTGTGTGTGTGTGTGTGTGTGTGTGTGAGTGTCTGTCTCTCCGTCCGTCCCTCCGTCCGACCGTCCCCCCCTCGTCCCCCCCTCTCTCTCTCCTTCCCTCTCTCTCTCTCTCTCTCTCTCTCTCTCTCTCTCTCTCTCTCTCTCTCTCTCTCTCTCTCTCTCTCTCTCTCCCTCCCTCCCTCCTCCCCCTCCCCCCCTCTCTCGCTCGCTCTCTCTCTCTCTCCTCCCTGCCATTGATCGCTACGAGAAGGTTTTGGGGGTTGTGCATAGTCGACATCTTCAATCCAGGCAGTGGGGGAATGAAATTTGGACTGGTGATCGCCCCTGAGAGGTGGGGGCGCTGTTTGCTCACACAAGCCCCTAGACAGCTTGGCGGGAACCCCGGGGCAGTCTCCAGGGCCAGTTGTACAAACACTCCACTCCAGAAGCCCTTCCTCTCGGCGCCAGCAGCCATTTCATTGGCGCGTCGTCGCCTTCTTCGCCCTCTCTCTCAGAGTGACTTTGCAGCGTTCCCCTGGAAGTCCGAGAGCCCTTAATCTGAGCCGTCAGCCTGACAGCTTTCCTCAGAGCTTTGCTTTTGTCCGATGGCAGGCCGCCTAACTGTCACAGATGCAGAAGATATATACTGCCGTCATAACCGCTGTTTTATACGATTCTTTGAATATGGTTTTAACCACGACGTTACAAAAATGTCGGGTAACTTTGCTGGCTTGACCTCTTAAGATAGCATTTGGAAGTCCTAACCCCAACTGCGAGGGTACACTAGAATTACAGAGATTTCTCATAGAATCTATTTGAGGCTAGTTATAGATTTTGTTTTGCTAAGATGGGAGGTTTCGTTTTACCATTCTTTTTGATCAGGAGCTAGTTTTTGTTTTCAACAGAGTCCAGTGAATAATCACTATCATTTGTGGAAACCGACTTGAGATTACAACACACGCCCTAATTTCTTTTAATTTTTCATTTGTATAATATCGCAGTCGAGTGGAAAAGAAAATGAGAACGAGATTATTTTTGAAAATGTGAGTAAGTTCCAAATGAACTCATATCTGGTCAATGAGGAAGCCACTTTGCAGAAGGTGTGTCATGGGACTCAAAGCAGGACATCCAAACGCCTGGGAGGCAACGGGCAGGTTAGTTGTTGGTCACACTCACACCTAGGTCTATCTAATCTTCTCTCAGTGCAAAGGGCCACTGCATGGGTTCAAGACAAATACTACGAGTCATACGTCCAACTTCAGCACCAACTGGTGCCAAGATATAAGAGATAGCTTTTCAAACTGCGACTTTCCACCCATTAAAAGGTGCTCAGACCGCACGATTTCCCACCCCCACCCCCCCACCCCCACCCCACACCCCCGGTCTTTTGGCATGTTTACAAGTAGCAGCCTCTCTCCACAGCGCTACATGTCTCCAGCGTCACGAGCACTTCTGATACCAGCTGTCCATTCTCTGTGTGGGCACTCCCGGAACAGTGCAGCTGCTATTCTGTGAGCATGGACAACTTTACGAAAATATTAGTCAAGAAAGCACCTCCTTACAGAATTATTTCTTCATACACAGCACCACCATTGAAGGACTTGGATCGTTTTGCATGCACAGAGCGACATGCGCAACGGAGCTTCTAGAGTTCATTGTTTCGCTCTTTATGAACACGAATTCTTTTTCAGTTTACACTATCATTCCTACAAGACTTGGTACCTTCATAAAGACACGGTTTTCTCTTTGTTGCACTATTCACACAGGTCTACAGAATTTCCTAACCCAATCTACGTGTGACCTTCATCCACAGTGCCACTCATTTGAACACTGGAACTCCTAAAACCAGCAGTGAAACTCCTTTTAAACACTGGCACTTCTAAGTCAGCCGTGACACACCTTTTAAACACTGGCGCTTCTAAAACCAGCAGTGACACTCCTTTTAAATACTGGCGCTTCTAAGTCAGCAGTGACACACCTTTTAAACACTGGCGCTTCTAAAACCAGCAGTGACACTCCTTTTAAACACTGGCGCTTCTAAAACCAGCAGTGACACTCCTTTTAAACACTGGCACTTCTAAAACCAGCAGTGACACTCCCTTTAAACACTGGCACTTCTAAGTCAGCAGTGACACTCCTTTTAAACACTGGCACTTCTAAAACCAGCAGTGACACTCCCTTTAAACACTGGCACTTCTAAGTCAGCAGTGACACTCCTTTTAAACACTGGCACTTCTAAAACCAGCAGTGACACACCTTGTAAACACTGGCACTTCTAAAGTCAGCAGTGACACACCTTTTAAACACTGGCACTTCTAAAACCAGCAGTGACACACCTTTTAAACACTGGCACTTCTAAAGTCAGCAGTGACACACCCTTTAAACACTGGCACTTCTAAAACCAGCAGTGACACTCCTTTTAAACACTGGCACTTCTAAGTCAGCAGTGACACTCCTTTTAAACACTGGCACTTCTAAAACCAGCAGTGACACACCTTTTAAACACTGGCATTTCTAAAACCAGCAGTGACACTCGCTTTAAACACTGGCACTTCTAAGTCAGCAGTGACACTCCCTTTAAACACTGGCACTTCTAAGTCAGCAGTGACACTCCTTTTAAACACTGGCACTTCTAAAACCAGCAGTGACACTCCCTTTAAACACTGGCACTTCTAAGTCAGCAGTGACACTCCTTTTAAACACTGGCACTTCTAAAACCAGCAGTGACACTCCCTTTAAACACTGGCACATCTAAAACCAGCAGTGACACACCTTTTAAACACTGGCACTTCTAAAACCAGCAGCGACACTCCCAGAGGACATGGCCTGTGGGAACGGCACTGCTGTCTCTACAGACAGGCGACCTGGGGACCTGATCTCGTTGGGAGCAAGAGGTTCCCAGTCGATTCAGGCGTGCCAGTCCAGGATTCTCGGTGCTGGAGGGAGTCGGGATTCGACTCGTAGTCACGGATGGTTGGACACATGGCGAGGCCATCCACGGACTTCCCCCACTCAGGCTTCGATCTCTGCTGGGGAGAACTGGGAGTGGGGGCTGAGTGGCTGGATGCTCGTTCGAGGCAGGAAAGAGGCCAGGGTCAGGCAGGCAGGTTGGGTGCAGAGACAGAGACCAGGGTAAATGTGCTGTGGCAAGGGGCGAGTCTGGGCAGAGTAGTTAGAGGCGGGGACACTGGAGTAACGCCGGCTTTGATGGGGCCGAGTGTGAAGGGGTCAAGCCAGTCAGGGAGGAAGATGGGTGTTTGAGAACAGTGACGGTAGATGGAGAGAGGAGAAGTGGAGAAGTCTGGAGTACTGAGAAAATATTGTGGGTAAATGGGAAATGGAAAAGTCTCTGCTCTCATCACCATCACCACTACCCACCTTCCACCACCACCACCCACCTTCCACCACCACCACCACCACCCACCTTCCACCACCACCACCATCATCCACTAAAGTGTAAACTTCTATCTTGCAATACAATCGAAAAAACACTGAAAGAGACAGAGTGGTTTACTTTTAGCGTATGCGAAACTAATGTCTAATTATAGTGTTTCCTGGCCTACAGATGGTATTGTTGTTACCTGTTACGTTCGAGGAAGTCATTCACTAGTCACAATAAGTTAAGGGTCACTCTTGACAGTGGTTGCGTATGACATTATTCTGCAGTGTGAAGGAGCCTTTAGCGCGTTACCCTTTGTTGAAAAAGCGTTCACGTGCGGTACAACGAAGCCGTTTTGGGGAAAAAGCATGCAAATCGCTTACCCGTTACATTTGTAACACATGGCTGTTGAAATAAAAAAACAAATGCACGTGCCCGACCAATGTCCCATGAACAGTTTTCAACGGTAGTTGGATAAAAAGGGAAACGAAAATGTTACCAAATCACTGCAGAGAAAGACATGGTCGCAAGAAGGAAGCTGACGACTGTTGATCGTGGCCAAGCCCTGGTTGGGCCCAGGATGGTGTTTCTCAAAGAGAAGTTCCCAGACGGTTGAGAGTGAGGCGCTGAATGACGGAAAGAATCACCGCTCGTGGAAACTGCATTGACAGACACTGTGCGTTGAAGCGACTAGCCGACGTGACGTCACTTCCTGTTTTTCGATTTTTCCAGGTAGGCTAAGGTTTTCAACAATTAATTAATTACAGATTGGAACGGACTTTATCAGCCAAATGAACTCAATGATGGATTTTTGTAGAACTTTTGCCAGCCTCGCAATGATTTTGACTGAGTGCTCTCCTAGATCTTTAAAGCAGCCTTTTCAGTGACATCAACATCACTCGCGAAGACACAAACCATAATGTTTACATCGATACGAAAAGCAGATGTTAAATTGAAGACAATATCAATAGCATCTGTTCACACGGAAAACTCGCTGCACATAATCGAATGAAAAGCACCTTTATTCCCGTGACGTCACTACAACGCCTTCGCGCCTGTCGGCGGTTCAAAAACCTGACCGCCGACATGCAGCCTGGTCAATACAGTTCAAGGTCAAATTTCACTCCTCTGTATCAACGCCTTCTCCTCCACGCGCCGCGGCGATTGAAGCGCCCTCTTCAAGGAGCCAGGAGAAGGAAGAGACGCCAAGCTCCCAGCCTGGAGACCCCTAGTTATGGACGCCCTCCAATTATTTTCCAAACTAGCAGCTTCTTCTCTTCGACCAGAAAGCGACCAACGAACTCCGCTGGGAGTGTCCCTGACAGCGTCCATTCTTCACCCAGGCTGGCGTCGTCCGCCTTGGAAATTACAAACGAGAGAAAGTGAGGGTTGGAGTGAAAAAGATTTTATGAAACTCACTCCCCCCCCCCCCCCCCTTACCCACCCCCGGCAATCGTCTGATGCGAGCAGGAAGCAACCGGTAAAATAATTTCTCACGGCAATGGTTGTAGAAAAGACAGATCGAGGGAAGTGGCTTCTGATTCATAACTACGCACCTGTTTTTTATAATTATAATAATAGGCCTAAAAAGAGATTTTCTCGGCAGATCTCATCAAAGCTAAAAAGCAATGAGGCAAAGCCTTCAAAGGGTGACATAGTGACACCTCTCGTCAGATTGAAACAAATCCACCAAGATGAACATACCCAGCAACATGGATCATGACCAGAATAACCTGAGTCAAAGAGCGCAAAAACTCGTTTTCATCGTAACTTAACTTCCTTTTTCTACACATCCCTATCCCGCTTTCCCTCGTCCTCCCATTCCATTCTCAGTTTTCTTCTTCTCTTCTTCCTCTACATCATAGTCGTCGTCCTCCTCCACTTCGTCCTCATCATCCTCCCTTCTCAATTTTCTCGTCGTCGACCTCCTCCTACCTTTTCCTCCTTCTCCACCTTTTCTTCTTTCTCCACCTTTTCTTCTTTCTCCACCTTTTCTTCTTTCTCCACCTTTTCATCCTTCTCCACCTTTTCTTCTTTCTCTACCTTTTTTCTTTTCCCGCCTTTTCTTCTTTCTCCAACTGTCCGTCTCTCTCTTCCCCCCCCCTCTCTCTCTCTCTCTCTCTCTCTCTCTCTCTCTCTCTCTCTCTCTCTCTCTCTCTCTCTCCCCCCCCCCCTCTCTCTGTCTCTCTCAGAGCACCATTTACTATCGTCTCTCTCACGATGGCCTATCTGTAGGCATTTCATTTTTCAGGCAAAATTACTGTAAGGTACGTAGCTGCTTCCTGAGGAGGGCTATGCAGCTGTTTCAGAAGCCAGAAGCGCACATTCAAGTAGGCTATGTAACGACCCAAAGTATGAACCGGCCCAAAGTATGAACCGGAAATCGTCGCAGAGTTATCTGCTCGGGACGTGCTGAAATTTCAACTCTGAAAAGAGACGGCACCCGCCACTCCGCCTGACTGACTTGGCACGCCCGGGGAGTTATGCTAAGGGGAGTTATGCTAAGATCCGGCCGCGTTAATATATCTGCGTTTTGTGACAAACGTCTTGCTCGGCGGTACTGTACTCCATGCACCTTAACGGTCCGCGTGATTCAGGTGTAATCTTAAGCTAAACGACGTTTATCCCTCCAGGTTTACTGGAGGTCCTACAGACTTTATCTGTCTGTGTGTCTGTCCCGACTCGACGGCCTATATCTTAAAAACTACCGGACGGATTTCCTTGAGATTTTGCACACTGACTGGAAGTTAGGTCCGATTCAATATTATCAAATTTTCAGAATCGAGGTTTGAAAAGAAAGTGACTTTTTTACATTTTGGTGTTGCAATGAAAACGATACAACAGACTCCATTTGCAAAATGTGTGACGTCATCATTTGACGTCGAATAACGTGACGTCATTTGCGAGGAGATTTTTGAGAAGGGTGAACTTGGAGAACATTGGTGAAGGAGAAAGAAAGATTTTTTACGATGGGGGTCGTTTGTATCCTGGACGTTTTGTACCTAGTCGTTTCGTACCCTAACCGGTTAGAGTTAGGGTTAGGGTTAGAGTTAGGGTTAGAGTAGAAAAGGTACGAATCGACTAAATGAGGTGGACAACGACTAGGGTACGAAACGTCCTGTATTCGATTTTTTATCCCTCCAGGTTTACTGAAGGCCCTCGCAGCTGTATTGGGGGGTTTTTAATGCCAAAACCTGGAGGTTCAGCGCCAGCGGTTTTTATTGACGCTGCTGAAATGGTCGAAGTCGGAAACATTCGGAACGTCGTTTAGCTTAAGATTACACCCGAATTTTAGTGGTTCACTACCCCATTTTGGTCACATTTCATTAGGGTCAAAGTGACCTTGACCTGGATGATATGTGATCAAATGTGTCTCATGATAAAAGTATAACATGTTCCCCACATAATTATTAAGTTTGAAACAGTTATCTTCCATAGTTCAGGGTCAAGGTCACTTCAAAATATGTATACAATTCAACTTTAAAGACCTCCTGTGACCTTGACCTTGAAGCAAGGTCAATCAAACTGGTATCAAAAGATAGGGATTACTTTGCCCTATATACCATACATAGGTCAGGTATCCAATCTCAAAAACTTCAGAGAAAATTGGGAAATGTGAAAAATGGCTGATTTTTAACATTTACGGCCCCTGCGACCTTGACCTTGAAGCAAGGTCAAGTCACTGTGTATGTTTTTGTACGCCTTGTCATCCTACACCATCATGCCAAATTGGGTGTTGATAGACTTAATAGTCTCCGAGAAAAATCCAACGTTAAAGTTTTTTACGGACGGCAGGACGCCCGGATGACCGGACGCCCAGACGCCCGGACGCCCAGACGGACGACACGGGTGACCTAGTATGAAAGTATAACATGTGTACTACAATGTTATGAAGTTTGGAAGAGTTATCTTTCATAGTTCGGGGTCAAGGTCACTTCAAAATATGTATACAATCCAACTTTAAAGAGCTCCTGTGACCTTGACCTTGAAGCAAGGTCAAGTCACTATGTATGTTTTTGTACGCCTTGTCATCCTACACCATCATGCCAAATTGGGTGTTGATAGACTTAATAGTCTCCGAGAAAAATCCAACGTTAAAGTTTTTTACGGACGACAGGACACCCGGCCGCCCGGCCACCCGGACGGCCGCCCGGACGGCCGCTCGGACGCCCAGACGGACGACACTGGTGACCTAGTATGAAAGTATAACATGTGTACTACAATGTTATGAAGTTTGGAAGAGTTATCTTCCATAGTTCAGGGTCAAGGTCACTTCATAATATGTATACAATCCAACTTTAAAGACCTTTTGTGATCTTGACCTTGAAGCAAGGTCAATCAAACTGGTATCAAAAGATAGGGATTACTTTGCCCTATACCATATATAGGTCAGGTATCCAATCTCAAAAACTTCAGAGAAAATTGGGAAAATGTTAAAAATGGCTGTTTTTTAGACAACATTTACGGCCCCTGCGACCTTGACCTTGAAAAATC
>JAWQFJ010027534.1:0-5000 GCA_034096865.1 Theodoxus fluviatilis | reverse complement strand
CTCTAAACTTTTTAATGGTGAGGATACTGAAATATTTATCTTGTCCAAATAATAGAATACCACTAACATTTTTCAATGCAAGTATTACGTGCATCCCATGACTGGCGATAACAGTCCTGCAGTCTTTGCCTAAGTTGCATTAAAAAACATCTCTCATTACCTATATACCCCTCCATTCAGCCAAACATATGCATATCCAGAATTACACAGGGTAGTTCCTACCATACTAGACCGATTCTTATTGCCTGGAATACGAGAGTTAAATACCATAGCATATGCTTGTCTCGGCAGCCTTTGCGGGGACATTTTCATCATTCTGAGCCAGTATTTTATTACTTTAACAGTGCTATGAACGACTAAAGAGTATCTGCCCGGTTCGCCGTACACAAAGTGATTTGGTGTTCTAATGTCCAAACCCATAAACTTCTTGCATGCAAATAGATGAGCCTTTTCCACCACGTCTTGTCTTTGCAGACCCCATACTTCTGCACAGTATAATAATGATTACTGCACCTGTGGCTCGAAAAGTCTGAAGTATACTTTGGGGCTTGTGTTTCGGAGTGACCACATCGTTTTAATAATTTTGACAGTTTTTTGTTTGCCTTTACCAGCCGCTTCTTCCACAGATGCACTTTGCGATAGCTTAGTAGTGAAAGTGCAACCAATATATTTATATCTATTAATTACCTCTAATTTCTTCTGATTTTGATACCATTTTTTACCTACTGCTAAGTGCCCGCCCCGTCTAAAAATCCTCACTTTAGTCTTGTCAATGTTAACTTGAAGGTTAAGGATTTTCGATACACATTTGATTCTGCAACCCAGTTGCTGTAGAGGATAGCAGAGCAACATCGTCAGCAAAGAATAAGGCAAACAGTTCGGTCGCGCCTGGTATCATCTGGACCCCATGCTCCCCGTGCTCTCGAACATATTTAGCCACAGTGTTAATATACATGAGAAAAAGAGAAGCGCTCTCTTTTGCTCCTTGCTTTACGCCAACTGGGTATGAGAAGAAGTCGGAAAGCTCGTGGTTCCAACGAATACAGAACTGTACGTTGGAGTACATCTTCTTAAGCATATTAGTGAATTTTGTAGATAAACCTCCATTTGACAATATGTTCCAAAGCTTCGAACGATTGACTGAATCAAAGTCTTTCTTGTAAACGACAAAAGCAACGTACATTTTACCTCTGCCTTGTCCGTATATATGTTTCATAGCCATCAAATATAAAGTATAAACATGATCTATTGTCGAATGGTCTCGTCGAAATCCAGCCTGTTCTGTACAAATTTTGTTTTCCATTTCCAGCCAGTTTCGAAGGCGTCTCGCTAAAATCGATGAAAACACTTTACTAAGGATGGGCAATAAGGAGATGCCCCTACAGTTGTCAGGATCCAATTTGTTACCTTTTTTATGAATGGGTACTACGACAGATTTCAACCATTGTTTGGGATAGTACTGATTTTGGAACAGGTTATTAAATAGTTTACAAAGGAATTGTACGATTTTTTTCGCACGCTGCTTTAAAACACTCGCCTGGGATCCCATCATGACCTGGTGACTTCCCTGGTCTAATGCTCTGGATTGCTGAGTCTTATCTCAGCCGTGGAAATTTGAGCATCTAGTTCGGGATGCTCTATCGCCTCCTCCAAACTGGGAAATATTTCGTCTTGGTTATTGATATTATCCTTAAACATGTGTTCAAAATAGTCTTTCCATTCGCTAAGGTGAATTTCTACTGGTAGAGTTGCTGTTTTCCGTACAGCAGTTTTGATAATTGTCCAAAACTCTTGATTTATTCAAGTTTGCCATCAATGATCTGCTTATGGTATTACTATGATCCTTTTTCTTTTCCCTAATGAGACTTTTATAAATTCTTCTACAACTATTATATTTTTCTTTGTCTTTAGGAAGTTTTGTGGCTCTATAACTAGTCAGTCTTGCTAGCTTCCTGCCTAGCTTCACTGCATTCGTGATCAAACCAGGTAGACCGATTTTCGAGTGGAGTGAAATTACTGAAACTTAATTTCTTTTCTCATACATTTGATACAAGAAGTTAAAGTGCTCATGAATAAGTCAAGTAATTTTTCTACAGGTTCTTGTAAAATAAATGTTTCCATGTGATTAACAAACTCCTTGTCTAACATTTTTCTCGTAAATTCCTCCACTTTGGAGGGGTCCCAGTGTATTTTCTCAATAGACCAGCTTTGGCCTTTTCGTTGATTATTAGTTTTTTGCACGAAGGCTATTTCTAACGGCATATGGTCCAACTCTATACTATTGGCAACTTTTAAGTCTAATTTATATTGTGAACTATCAGTAGAAACAAGACAATAATCTATCACACTTTCTCCGTGAGGTGAAATGTAAGTATTACGTCCCTCGTGATCGCTGTTTGTGCACCCATTCAGAATACAGAGATGATGAACTCTACACAATTCCTCTAGGATAGTTCCAAACTTATTGACCGTTTGGTCTTCTGATTTTCTGGGGAACTTAGTCATAACATACATTCTGCAGTATTATATTCTTCGAGACCATCGTCTTCCTTAGGATCATTATGCAGCCACCATCGCCCCAACCTGGCATTCAAATCTCCGCACACTACAATCATCGAGTCTGGGAAACGTTCTTCCAGCTCCATAATAATATCTTCTAGTAGGTAGAGGTTGCAGGCTACATTTCTATCTACATAATATGGTGATTCATGTGGCGGGATATA
This sequence comes from Theodoxus fluviatilis, assembly GCA_034096865.1. Lineage (NCBI taxonomy): Eukaryota > Metazoa > Mollusca > Gastropoda > Cycloneritida > Neritidae > Theodoxus > Theodoxus fluviatilis. The sequence goes on along the minus strand of JAWQFJ010027534.1, from coordinate 2,277 downwards.
GTCACAGATTACAATAATAGGCTTAGAACATCGTATACGAAATGCTAGCATGTTGTCATATTGCGTCTGTAACCTTGAGACACTGTCAGCAAAATGTTTACGCACAAGGGCAACCACTCCACCAGACCTCCTTCCTTGTAAGGACAGTTTTACGCCTGGGTTATGGAACACGATATAATCATAAAAATAAATCAACAAGTCAAAATTATCATTTGTAAATGTTTCAGTGAGGCAACAAATGTCAAATGGGGAAACATAATTTTAAAAACCAGGTTCGTTTAGTCTTGCTGATAGGCCGCCTATGTTCCAGCATAGAATGCTGAAGCGTTCAGTTGCAGACCTAGATGTCTGCAAAGTGCCACTAGGACCACGCCTGCGGCCCTAAGAAGCGTCGTGTCTGAATCTATTCAGGTACAGCAATGGGCGCCGGCCGCATCATCAGGTTCTAGGCTCATCCCCTTCTCTCTGATGTGCATGGGTCAGGGGTCGCCGTAGCCTGCCCTGCCAGATTGATGGTGGACTCATGTCTGTCAAATAGGGGTGAGAAGACTGTTCGTCTTCCACAACACTTACGAAATCTTCATCCCCCGATTCTTCGTGAGGTCTGTCTTTTACACCCGTTTCCCTTTGCACGGGTGGAAAGTCAGTTTCTGTATTCTGCAGATCCACCTTTCTCGTAGTGATCTCTGGTTGGGTCCCACGGCCTGACTTTGATTGTCCGGTCTGTAACCACTGCAGAATACTCTGTAGCGATTTGGGCATTTTCTTGGGGCGTGGGGCTTGCAATTCGTCATGCGGAGGCTGTAATTGCAGGGAGTCAGTATTTCTCATGTCGTGCGTGAGATGCATTCTCTGAGGCTGCAGCTTCAATACCGGGGTGTTCTCCAGGCTCGCTGGTGCGCTCTTGCTACCACCTGCATTGGATCGCTTCTTTCTTCGGTAATTCGCCTCAGAGGATCTGCAGTGTCTCGCCAACCTGTCTTTGGACCCTAGTCTACCCACTTCTGGAGCGGTTCTGTAGTTGAATTCAGGCAGCGATGGAGTATGGAGTTCATGCTGAGCAGGTGCAGTCGATGCCTCCGGGGGGACTCTCCAGGTGTTTTGAGGCGTCTCCAGGGGGGACTCTCGAGGAGGTCTGAGGAGTCTCCGGGGGGACTCTCCAGGTGTTTTGAGGCGTCTCCAGGGGGGACTCTCGAGGAGGTCTGAGGAGTCTCCGGGGGGACTCTCCAGGTGTTTTGAGGCGTCTCCAGGGGGGACTCTCGAGGAGGTCTGAGGAGTCTCCGGGGGGACTCTCCAGGTGTTTTGAGGCGTCTCCAGGGGGGACTCTCGAGGAGGTCTGAGGAGTCTCCGGGGGGACTCTCCAGGTGTTTTGAGGCGTCTCCAGGGGGACTCTCGAGGAGGTCTGAGGAGTCTCCGGGGGGACCCTCCAGGAGTTGTGAGGTGTCTCAGGTGGGACTCTCCAGGAGTTGATCCTAGTATTGAGGTGTCCGTTTGCTGTTTGTAGGGCATGTTCGCATGCACTACAGTCAGGTCGTTGTTGTGAGGATTGTTGAGTTACCATTTATCGCGTTGTAGAAAAGGGAGCAGCAAAGGGTGCAGAGCCAGGAGCATCGTTGTAGTGGTTTACAAAACTGATGTATGACCTGGTTTGTAGCTGGAAGTCCTGGTGCTGCCAGGCATCTTGGCTCGCACTCCTCCATGTCTCGGTGCTGGGTTTTGTTGAAGGATGGTTTCTTGAGGCACTTTGGTTCCTAGAGGTGTACTGCTGCCTAAAGCATAGCTTGTTGTTCCTATAGAACCCGTGTTGTCCCTGGCGTCGGAGATCTCGTAGCGTCCGGGCTTGTCGTGATGTCAGCTCTCCGGAGATGTTTACACCTAGATATCTCATAGGGTTTCGGCCGGACTTGCGTAGCATCATCTTGTCTTGAAAAGTGGTCAGCTGTACAAGAACAGGACGAGGTTTCTGTGATTTGCTTCGGATAGGTGGACCAAGCCTTTGTACCATTGTAATGTCCTTTTCAGACCACGTCACCCCAGGCACAGTCTCACGAAAGAGGCGCAATACTATTTGTACACAACTCCAGTAGGATTCCAGTCTGTATTCGTAGACTCCAAACAGTCGTATGCCGTTACATCGTGTGACGGCCTCGAGACTCTTGATTTCACTGTCGATCTTGAGAGTCTGTCTGTAGCTCGGTGTACAAATTGTTGACATGGATCTTCATGTACTCCGTCTCTGTAGGTTTTTGAAGGAGTCCAGTGCTTGTTGTAGATGCT
>JAWQFJ010027533.1:20000-22868 GCA_034096865.1 Theodoxus fluviatilis | reverse complement strand
ATCTCTTTCTTCTTTCGAAAATCAAAAATCATTTCCTTCGTCTTGCTTGCATTTAACACTAAATAGTTAGCATCACACCAAGACACAAAATCATCAATAATGACAATATGTTCCCTTTACAAGTTTTCATCAGTTGATAGAACACTTAATTTTTAGACACTGCAGCTGTGGATAACCCGTCAGAAGAAAATGTTTTGCTAAAGAGGAGCCTTTAAATTTAATGTTATATTTAGATTATCCATGAATATAAAACATCTTTCAAAATCACTCATACCTTGACATCAGCCTGCAGGTCAGTCTCCGCCTTGAGACTCACAGTGATTTTCCATCCATGATCAGTGGGGATACCAAACTCCAAAGAATCTGATGTTTGTATCTTGACAATCCATGGATGCTTCAGTTTCTTGACATCATTCCTGACGTCCTCGAAGTTGTAGTACGAAACTCTATCTGGCGGAGGCTCAGTGGTTCGCGGAATCTGCAAGACAATAAAATTATCATATAAATCATAGACTGAATTGACAGTGTGTAGATCTCACTAAAAACTAAATGGATTTTTTAACATAAACAACCACATACACTATACAGTAATGGTAATTTGTTAACAAGTTGTCCATTAGAGTGATGTTGGCATTGTAAAGGTTAACTGTTAATCAATTGGCAATGCAGGGTAATCCACTTAACTTGGACACTGATAACACAAATTATTAGTTGTTAATTGTTCTCGTATCAATTGTGGTTTTCCTTCAGCAGTGTGCATATATATTTAGCCAAAAAATACTCAATAGCTCAATAGATTAATATTGGTCCCTTCAGAGTGGTCTTGTCTGGATTCCACTGTACGTCAACTTCAGGTGTATCTCTTGAGTAACAGTCAAATAAACAATAACATGCACACACACAAACTTACTGGATCACGCCTTGATGTCGACTTAGGCGTCACAATGGACTTTGAAGGCAGCCAGTGGGTAGGCAAGCTCCCCAAAACCAGTCCGGAACATTTTCCAGAGGGTCCTGTAAAAATCATACACTTTCATTAGATCACAGTATAGTAGTCATATCAGCTGTGCAAGAAAATAATTTAATCCTGATATTTTAAGCATTCCAGCTTGCATCTTTGGTTCCACTATGAACATGTATTTCCTCAACTGTACAAAGGAGGATGAAGTCAGTTAAAAAGTTTTGTCATGAATAACTATCAATCACTTATGTCAGACACCATTTAAAGAAACTAGTCACTGACTATAAAGATGCAATGGTATCTGTTGGACTCAATATTCTACATCACATTACAGACTAGTTCCCAATATTCCAGTTTTCTCCATCAGCAATAGGACATTAGTTATTCTGACCCACTTCCTTTCAGCCCTGACATGATATTCTTCCTTTCATTAATATGTTCATGATTCATCTACATATTTTCCATTTGCACAACATTTAGCTGAGATAATTACCATACGGATTAATGAGTAAATCTTTCTATGTGAAAGAGAAAAGTCAGTCTGTCTGTCTGTCTGTCTGTCTGTCTGTCTGTCTGTCTGTCTGTCTGTCTGTCTGTCTGTGAGTCTTCTAAAGAATCCAGAATGGGAAAAGTTACAAAGAATCTGAGCACAGATATGGAATCTGGGTGTCTCATAGATGTTCTACACAATCTTAGTTCTTACTTAATTATTTCCTTGGATATTAATTATCATGTTCTTGAAAAAATGAAACCACCAGTGTCCATCTTGTTATTTGTGGAGTTATGTCCCTCAGTTAAACAATTGAGCCATGCATAAATTGTCAGATTTTTACTAAGTGCTCCTAAACAAAAAAAAGCTACCCAAAACCCCCAGCAAAATTTAGAAATCAGCACACACACACATGCGCACACTCACACACACACACACACACACACACACACACACACACACACACACACACACACACACACACACACACACACACACACAGAGTTTCAATCTGACCTCCTTGAAATAAACATAGATAGATCTATAAAGCAAGACCAACCGATTCACTCATTCACTGAATGAGGCCTCAAGAATGTACGCTGTTCTGTCCAAGATGAGGTGAAGATTTGTTTTGATTTCAAAGACAAAAGACGTCTAACACACCCACATCCCTCTAAAACAAATTATTATGAAAGAAACGTACCTCGTTTGATGCAAGCATCGTCAAAGTGTCGACTGCAGATCTTGGCCTTGTTTGGGTTGAATGCTCCGTCCACTCGATCAATTTTAGCAATGATGGCTGATCTCCATTTGTCTTTCGCTTCACTCACACCTTTTCTTGGAATTCCAAAAAAAGAAAGTCCCCTGCATGCCACTGATGATACCTTACAATCAACAACACAACACTTGAGTCCATCTGAAGTACTGTGCGCCCTCCTTGATATTGGTTTACGAATCACGGCAGCTCTCGTATCACTGTCATTAATGTCATTCATTTCGCAACACACTGTGGTTGACTAGGCGTTTCAGAAATTGATGACAACAAAACTAAACATAGGGTTACAAACTAGACACATTTTCCCACCGACTTATGTGGAGAAAAAATTAAGATGGCTAAAACTAAGACACACAAAACCTGATTTTCGCCAGGTGTTTACCTAACAAAGGCATCGGCCTTTGAAAGCGGAGCAACCGGAAGTGCGACCAGAAAAATGGTGAAAACGAGGCTATCGCCGAACTTATTTCTGTACACGCCACAGCCAGCCGTCCATATGATGTAGTGTCCATGCTTTGCCCTATATACCATATATAGGTCAGGTATCCAATCTAAAAAGCTTCAGAGAAAATTGAGAGAATGTGAAAAATGGCTGTTTTTTATACAATATTTATGGAAACTGCGACCTTGACCTTGAAGCAA
>JAWQFJ010027533.1:7500-15000 GCA_034096865.1 Theodoxus fluviatilis | reverse complement strand
CAGGCACCAGTACACCTCTAGGAACCAACATGTATCTAGGTACCGTCCCTCAACAAAACCGGGCACCGAGACATGGAGGAGTGCGAGCCAAGATGCCCGGCAGCACCAAGACGTCCAGCTACCAACCAGGTCATACACCAGTACTGTGAACCACTACAACGTTGCAGCTAGCTCTGCACCCTTTGTTGCTCCCTTTTCTACGATGCGAGAAATGGTAACGCAACAATAACCACCACAACGGCCTGACTGTAATGCATGCGAACATGCCCTGCAAACCACGAACGGACACCTCGCTCCTGAGATGAATCCTTGAAGGATTCCACCGGAGACATCAATCACACCTGTCCAGCATCATTCCCATACTCCAGCGATGCCTGAATTCAACCTCTGAACTGCAACAGGGGTGGGTAGACGAGGGACCAAAGACAGGTTGGCAAGACACTATAGATTCTCTGGTGAGGCGAATAGCCGAAAGAAGCAATCCAATGCAGGGATAGCAAGAGCACTCCAGCAAGCCTGGAGAACACCCCGAACTTGAAGCTGCAGCCTCAGAGAATGGATCTCACCCACGACATTAGAAACACTGACTCCCTGCAATTACAGCCTCAGCATGACGAACCGCACGCCCCACGCCCCACGCCCCAAGAAAACCCTCACATCGCAACAAAGTATTATGCAGTGGTTACAGTTCGGATCAACAAAGACATACCGTGAGAATCAACCAGACGACACTACAATGAGAAAGGTGGTACCGCAGAGCAAAACAACTGACTTCCCACCAGTGAGAAGGGAGACATGCTTAGAAGATGTGAGACGACACGAAGAATCGGGGATGAAGACTTTGCTAGTGTTGTGGAAGACGAACAGTCTTCTCACCCGGATTCGACATCAGACATGGGTCCATCAATCTGGCAGGGTAGGCTACGGCGACCCCTGAACTCTGCACGCCAGATAGAAGGGAATGCGTCTGGAACCTGATAGGGTGGCCTGCGCCCATTGCCGTCTGTGAATAGATTCAGACACGACGTTACTTCGGGCCGCAGGCGTGGTTCTAGTGGCACTTCGCAGACATCCAGGTCTGCAACAGAACGCTTCAGCATTCTTTGCTGGAACATAGGCGGCCTAGCAGCAAGACTAAACGAACCTGTGTTTTTGGAATATGTTTCCCCGTTTGATATTTGCTGCTTCACTGGAACATTTACAAATGACAATTTTGACTTTTCGATTTACCTTTATGATTATATCGTTTTCCATAACCCAGGTGTAAAACTGTCTCTACACGGAAGGTCTGGTGAAGTGGTTGCCCTCGTGCGTAAACATTTTGCAATGTCTTAAGGTTACAGACGCAATATGACGACATACTAACTTTTCGTATACGATGTCATAAGCCTATCATTGTCGTCTGTGCCTATATCCCGCCACCTGAATCACCATATTATGTAGATAGAAATGTAGCTTGCATCCTCTACCTACTAGAAGATGTCATTATGGGGCTGGAAGAACGTTTTCCAGGCTCAATGATGATAGTGTGCGGAGATTTGAATGGAAGGTTCGGGTGATGGTAGCTGCATAATGATACTGAGGAAGACGATGGTCTGGAAGAAATTGATAATACATAATGTACCCTAGAAAATCAGAAGTCAAAACTGTAAATAAGTTTGGGACTATCTTAAAGGAATTGTGTAGAGTTCATCATCTCTGTATTCTGAATGGATGCACAGTGACCAAGAGGGATGTAATACTTACATTTCACCTCACGGAGAAAGTGTGATAGATTATTGCCTAGTTTCTACTGATAGCTCACAATAAAAACTAGATTTAAAAGTTGGCAATCGTATAAAGTAAGACCATATGCCGTTGGAAATAACCTTCGGGCGAAAACTTTATAATCAACGAAAAGACCAAAGCTTGTCCATTGAGAAAATACATTGGGACCCCTCCGAAGTGGAGGAATTTACGAGAAAAATGTTAGACGAGGAGTTCACTAACCAAATGGAAACAGCGTCAGACATTTTACAAGAATCTGGACGATTATCAAAACTGCTGTACGTAAAACAGCAACTCTCCCTGTAGAGATTCAAATTATCGAATGGAAAAGCTATTTTGAACAAATGTTTAAGGATAACATTAATAACCATGACGAAATATATCCCAGTTTGGAGGTGATAGAGCACCCCGAACTTGATGCCCAAATTACCACAGCTGAGATAAGATAAGCAATCCAAAGCATTAGACCAGGGAAGTCACCAGGTCATGATGGAATCCCAGGCGAATGTTTTAAAGCAGCGTGTGATAAAAACCGCTGGCGTTGAACCTCCAGGTTTTGGCATTAAAAAAAAATCGGGTTCGAACCCGCAACCTCTCGAGAAAAGAGGGGGGAAAAACACACACACACAAACACAAAAAACCAGGTCGGGTTCGAACCCACAACCTCTTGAAAAAAGAGAAGGAAAAACATCGTTTCAGCGCAGAATCGAACCTTGTCACGCATGACCAAGAGTCCAACGCTCTACCTCATAAACCATTGCAGAACTGATATGGCTGGGTGTTTGTAAAGTATTTATAAAGTCTGTAGGACCTCCAGTAAACCTGGACAGACATGAGAAGTATTTATTCGTAGTGGTAGTGGTAGTGGTGGTAGTAGTAGTAGTAGTAGTAGTGAGTGGTGAGTAGTGAGTAGTGAGTAGTAGTGGTTAGTGGTGAGTGGTGAGTGGTGAGTAGTGAGTAGTAGTAGTAGTAGTAGTAGTTAGTGGTGAGTGGTGAGTGGTGAGTAGTGAGTAGTAGTAGTAGTAGTAGTAGTGGTGAGTGGTGAGTGGTGAGTAGTGAGTAGTGAGTGGTGAGTAGTGGTAGTAGTAGTAGTAGTTAGTGGTGAGTAGTGAGTGGTGAGTAGTGAGTAGTGAGTGGTGAGTAGTGAGTAGTAGTAGTAGTAGTTAGTGGTGAGTAGTGAGTAGTGAGTAGTGAGTGGTGAGTAGTGAGTAGTAGTAGTAGTAGTTAGTGGTGAGTGGTGAGTAGTGAGTAGTAGTAGTAGAGAGGCTAAATATAGGCCGTGAAGAATTTTGAACGCCCCATCGTAATTTGTTGCCTTATATAGCGTAGGGTCTTAGCGCAATTTTCTTATTGCGAGAATGTCACTCATCATAGCTTCTGAATAACGACATAAATATAGGATCCTTTTCCAGCTGGTTTTTGAAAACGTTAGTAGTCGGTGCAGTCTTGAGCCGAAACGGAAGGTTATTCCACAGGTTAGCAACACGATTACTAGAACAATATTGTGCCAAAATAATGGAGTTAATCGAGTTCAGTGTTCGCAGTGTTTTTCGTCAAACCAGAAGTGCCAAGAAAGTTGGATAAGATCACATTTTTCGTCAAATACCAGGGTTGTTAATGTAAAATACACATATACAGTTGAAGAAAAAAACTTTCTGAATATGCCTTTATTTTATTTATGCTTGTGTATGTTACCGATTATCTGCTAACGTTATTTTGATTCTGATGTCGATCATGCGCACAACCGCGCTATTCTGGTCACTATAGTAACCAAGACGGCCTTCACATCAAACGGGATTCCCTGCTTTCAAAGAGCTGAATTGAATGCGTACGGCATTATATTTCTATCCATAGCATGTATTATGAACTCCTCTTTCCAAATATTTGCAAGGATGCTGGTGCATTCTATTCCCAATTGCCTGCACACGTGACTATAGATGTACACTGCTTGCTTCAGTAAACAAATGCGACTTCGATATAAAAATCAGTGAACAAGTATCTGAGATCTGACCTTGGGAAAATGGCCAAAAATGGGAAAATTTTCACAATGTTGGTCAGATTTCCGGGGAACTGCCGTAACCTAATATAAGCCATTGTTTTGTGAAAGTAGGAAAAGATAACTCTGTTTGACTCGATATGGCTGTTCCATCAATTGAAATCTCAGGGGGGAGGTTTTCGAGTTTACGACCTAAATAAATCACTTTCTTTTCAAACCTCGATTCTGAAAATTTGCCACATTCAATCGGACCTAACTTCCAGTAAGTGTTCAAATTGTCAAGAAAATTAGCCCAGTAGTTCTTGAGATATCAGCCGTTAAGTCGGGACTGAGACCCAGACGTGCAGATAAAATTTTGTCACGGTATTGATGACGTCACACATTTGGAATTTTGCTGTTCCATCAATCGAGTATTTAGGGAGGTGCTTCCGAGTGTACGACCTTAAAAACCCACTTTCTGTTCAAACTTCGATTCTGAAAATTTGATACATTCAATCGGACCTAACTTCCAGTAAGTGTGCAAAATCTCAAGGAAATCCGTCCAGTAGTTTTAGAGAAATCAGCCATGAAGTCGGGACAGACAGACAGACAGACACACACACACACACACACACACACACACACACACACACACACACACACACACACACACACACACACACACACACACACACACACAGACAGACAGATAAAAACCGCTGGCGCTGAACCTCCAGGTTTTGGCATATTTATATAATATAAAAAAAAGATCGGGTTCGAACCCGCAACCTCTCGAGAAAAGAGGAAGAAAAAACACACACACACAAAAACACAAAAAACCAGGTCGGGTTCGAACAAACAACCTCGAAAAAAGAGAGAAAAGAAAGTTTCAGTGCAGAATCGAACCTGGTCATGCATGACCAAGAGTGCAACGCTCTACCAGCTTAGCCATTAGAGAATTGATGTGACAGAGTGTTTGTAAAGCATTTATAACGTTCTTTTCAGTAAACCCCCTTGCAAGCTATCGGCCCGGGAAACAATCGACCATATATTTTAAACATGATGGATAGGTTCAGGAAGCTCCTATTATGACATTTTTTGTTTTGCTTTGGCATGTCATAGACGCTGAATTAACACTCACCCAGTCACACAGAGGAGGAGGTGTATTATATCGGTATGTGTGAGAAAAAATGAAAGGTAAATGACATGAATGAAATGTAGTTCATTGAAAAGAGAATAAAAAGACCATTCCAATGGTATAAGTATGAACACTGTGGGTCAATTTGTTTAAAAGTTATGAATTTTAATTGAATAAAATCCGGCCCTTTGTTTTACTATAAAGACAATAGAAAACTTATGACTAGATTACATGCACTGAACAAAAAAAACTTTCATAACTTTTTTTATTTTCAAAGCTAGAAGAAAACCAAAGATATATCTGGAATCCTTATGGCTAGAGCTATTGATTAATAGGATAAAAGAAAAATGACAGATAGATTTTAACTTAATTAATTAATTCTTCTTCTTCTTGTCGATCGCTAAATTAATTAAGAACCAATCAGAGGTCGCGGTCTGGGTCACGTGACCACATGTGGTCGATCGGGCATATGAATTTGAAAACCAAATAACACGCTAAAACCTAAATTAAAAGCACTAAACTGCTTTTAAAAGCATTCAAAATAATAATAGAATAACAAATAATCAATAGAATAGTATTATATATATTATTAAAGATTTTTTTTTTATTCCTATGTGTTCATTATTTTGATTTTATTATAATTCTTTTTAGTTTTTGTTTTGCAAAAATGTTGTACTGCAGGTATCTTTCAATGTTTTCACACAAGTTCACACACATCATATAGTGAGACATAGGCAAACCAGTTCTCACAGTTAGTCACTTTGCACAATGTTGATCAGCCCTACAAATTGTTGTTTGAAGTTAACTGCCACTAGTTATTTCCAAGGTGCTTTGTACTCAGCTGGCACTTTTTGTATTTCTTTTTGCGCCAGCACAAACTTTTAAGCATGAGAAATTAAAAAAATTTGAAAGATACCTGCAGTTTCCAACTGGTTTTGTGTGTGTGTAAATATGTCTTGTTTGTTGTTCTATTTTGTTTCAACATGCACATCCATGCATTAACCAAGTAACCAAGTACATGTAACAAAGAGGTATATTTTATGAACAGTTTTCTTGTTTATTATTTTTCTTCTGGAACACTCAATAGTCATGCACAAAAAGTTGCAAAACAAAAAGTAAAAATAAAAGAAAGAATAAAATCAAAATAATGAACACATAAGAATAAACAAATCATTAATAATATATATAATACTATTCACATAGAGACAGACAGTCACAGACCTACACACCACACAACACATAGAGACAGACAGTCACAAACCTGAGGCAAATAGCTATTATCTGTTACCTCTGATTTACTTTTACAACATAAAACAAATAAGTTTTTTATGGTGGCAAATTTGTGGTGGAGTTTTACAAGAGTCAGCAGTTTCTACACTTGTTTGCACATCATTTCAAATACAGCATAAGGATAGAGTTGCTGAATGATCCCCTTATGTCAGGATCTACTGACTGCTAGGCTCTCAGTGTTATACCAATAACATGGCCAAGGTTGGTCAAGCTGTTAGATGCTACCAATGGGGCAATGGGGCTGCCTCATGTCATTTCAGACCTTGCTTCTGTGCACTGGCAGAGAAATTAACATTAAAATTACGATTTTGATTGTTTTTTTTCTCCTTCTGTGATTAAGTGCATTTATAAGTTAATTTATATGTTTTCTATGAGATAAATCATTAAAAATGTGTCTTTTAGCTGGGGGCCTACACACCACACAACACATGGAGACAGTCACAGACCTACACACCACACAACACATGGAGACACACTCCTACACACCACTCAACACATGGAGACAGACAGCCACAGAGTGAAATCTCGGCTTGTTTCTCTCCTCGGAAATAAAATCACTCTTGAATGCCCAGGAAGAACTTGCAAACTGAGGCATTGCATCGTGAGCACATTCATCCATGTACGCCTGAAGTCAACTCTCAAGGACTGCAGTGTCTGCACTGCCTCTTTCGCGCATAAACGCGAGAAGAACAGAAAAATCATCAAACTTCGTAATTTGTGAAGCACAAGATTCCTTTCACTGTTGTACCTCAGGAGAAAATACTGTTGTTAAAAAGGTTGAATTTGTTAAAAACTGTGATGACGAAGACAATGCAACGTGTGGAAAGACATTGGTATTCACTTTTCCTTACCCTGCCCTTCAGTACCGCGAGTACAGCAGGATAGACATTGATCGAGTGCATTCTGAATTCGTCTGCATCCCTAGTTTCGGAAACCTACCCTCTTCCATAAGTTGAGGTAAGTGAATTCTTTGCAATTATCCTCTGCTGCATGCTTTATGTATCATGTAGTTTGCAGAATGAGGAATGCAAGCCGCCAAAGGTTGCAGACTCCTACTCATTGCTACTCTCGCTAGCGTCGAAAGACACGCGAACACGGAAACAATAACTCTGTTTGACTCGATTTCGATTAGGCTACGCATTTCCGCTATTCCATCAACTGGCCTTTGAGGGGGGAGGTTTTTCGACAGTACGACCTAAATAAACCACTTTCTCTTCAAACCTCGATTCTGAAAATGTGATACATTCAATCGGACCTAACTTCCAGTACGTGTTTAAAATGTCAAGGAAATCCGTCAAGTAGTTTTTGAGAAATCAGCCGTTAAGTCGGG
>JAWQFJ010027533.1:0-2500 GCA_034096865.1 Theodoxus fluviatilis | reverse complement strand
TTGCTATCTCGCTCTCGCTTTCTCTCTCTTCTCTCCCTCTCTTTCTCTCTCTCTCTCTCTGCTTTGCTCTCTCTCTCTCTTTCTCTCTCTCTCTCTCTCTCTCTCTCTCTCTCCTCGCATTGCTCTCGCTCTCTCTCGCCATCGCTCTTCTATATCTCCCTCTCTCTTCTCTCTCTCTCTCTCTCTCTCTCTCCCGCCTCTCTCTCTCTCTCGCCTCTCTCTCTCTCTCTCTCTCTCTCTTCTCTCTCTCTCTCTCTCTCTCTCTCTCTCACTCCTCGCCCCATTGTCTCTCTCTCCCCCTCTCTCTCTCTCTTCGCCTCTCCCCCTCTCTCTCTCTCTCTTCTGTGTCTCTCCTACTCTGGTCCGTGCGCGGTGCGTGATCTGTGTGTGGCTATGTGTTGGTGTGTGTGTGGCGAGAGTGTCCGGCGGGTGGGCTGTGGGGGTGGGCTGGCGGGCCTGGTCTGCGTGTGATTGCCTGGGGTTGCCTTGTGTGAGTGTGTGTGCCTGCGTACGTTTGTGTGCGTGCTCTGTGTGTGTGTGTGTGTGTGTGTGTGGTGTGTGTGTGTAGTGTGTGTGTGTGTGTGTGTGTGGTGTGTGTGTGAGAGAGAGAGAGACAATACATTTAGGTCAAGCGTCTGTAATCCCCTGTGGGTTCGGGGTAAGAATTGACCCACGCTGCTCCCTACGCGTTCGTAGGCCTAAAAGGCGAATAACTAGGCGACACGACTTGCATTTACTCTTACGGTCCAGTGATTTTCGTGCTTGATGTCCTTACGTAGCCTACAAAGACGCAACAAACAGTAAAACACCATCCATGGTCTAAGGTCTGTAGTAGGACTGTGGACGTCACACGCTTACCTATTTTCCTGTGTCGACACCATCTGTCCACCTTGCGCGCGATGCGCCGGAGGAAGAGTTTTAATCTATGTTTTGTTGTTGCGTTCATACCTCATTTTGTATTGCCTACGCTATGGCTGATAGGAGTAGAAATGTGTGTTATATTTTGTGGTGGGAGAAGAAAGATTATTCGTACAGATGGATGATTTACGCTGGAAGACCATCGAAAACTTCCAACTCTGTTGGTGCTCCCACGGTGCCCCCTGTGGGTTGAGGGTCAGGAAATTGGACCACACCGGTTCCTACGGGTTTCGTAAGGGGCGAATTTTGTAACTAGGGTAAACGTACTTGATCGTATTCTAACTAGCTCTAGTGATTCGTGCGCAAGAGCATGTCATAGCCACAAAGGTTTGATAGGCCATAAAAACTCCAATTGAACACGCATTGTTCTCTCGGTGCTACTTTTCGACACACGGCGCGCCCACACATGCCATACACATCATATTCAGAGACGCAAGGCACGCGTGCACACGCACACACGCATGCATCAACACACTCATGCAAACAATTCACACACACGTGCACGCATGCACACGCCAGCACAAATAAACACATACACACGCACATAGAGACATAAACCACTCAAATACACACAACACAACGGCTCAACATTTCCACACATAAACAATCACAAACAAACATACACACGCACAACGATACACTCACGCGCAACGCATATAACGCACGCACGCACGCACACATGGACAAAGCACACACACGAACACGCGCACGCACACACACACGTACACACACGCACGCACGCACCGCACGCACGCACGCACGTTCGGACACGCGCAACATACACAGGGACACATACACCTACACATGAACACACACACAGGACACACACCGAGACACACCAACAGACCAACGCTTTGTGGGTTAGAGAGGCGCTTGAGGATGGGTTGACACTGAGCGGGGGTGGATGAGGGACAGAGACAGGTGTGGTTGAGTCACTCTCATGAAGTGCTTAACCAGAAATCTTTTTTATTTGGACGAAAGTTCTTTCGGAATAGTCCAACTTGATTGTCTACGTTGTAAATTTCACGAAGGAAGCCTCTTTAAAACAAAATGTGTGTACGTGGGAACAACCCCACCCCACCCCTCGGTCATGGAAGGATGGGTGGTTACGGCTATCAGAAGTTGGAGGCTATAGAGGCCAGCAAGCACGGAAAAATCACTAGAACACGTTTAGAGTAAATGCAATCAATTACCGTCGTCCTAGTTATTTGCCTCTTACAAATCGTGTAGGGAAGACACCGGAATGGGTCAATCTTACCCCACAAACCAACACGGGGACCCACCAGTCGAAAAACAGCTCGTGTCATCCAATATGAGAAACCACAGCGTTCAGTCTCTTCCCACCGTAGAGAGCGTTGCCTCTCGGATGAATAAGAGGTGGACAAAAGAATGGAGTGTTTCGGAAAGGAGACTCCGTTCAAAGCCACTAATTCAGCATGACCTCACCTTACTCTTCATCACGCGAGAACCTGCCAAGGGGCAGGAAAGTATTTTTTAAGGACTTGGGCGTCTTCAATCTTTTGCATTGCACGAAAGTTAATCGAAATTGAGATTTTCGCTCTCATTTTCGCGTCTGATCGGT
>JAWQFJ010027531.1:0-10816 GCA_034096865.1 Theodoxus fluviatilis | reverse complement strand
TGGTATCGGATAAGATCACTCGTAGTGTATACATGTACTGTAATGAAGGTCACGTTTTAACTTTTACATCACAAACATGTGCGCTCCTCGTGAGGCACTATCTGAAGCCTTGTCGCTTTTATTCGTATCTCAAGTTGTAGAAATGACTTTATTTCGTAATAAGTGTAGTTGAGTTGATGAAAAGATATGACAGATATGGTGTTTTTATGAGGATCTTGAATGTTCTGGTTAGATGATTAACTTTTTTTTTGCTTTTACAAGACCTAAATCTAAGCTCTTGTTGCCTTGAATTTTTTGCCAGGATCACGCCGAATCTTCCAGATCTTCCAGATCCATAGTTTCTTCTGCTTCTTGTCTGTGGGGAATTTGAAAAAGGACAGTCTGGAATTCTCGTCATATCGATCATCGTTCTCGCAATAAGGAACACAGCAGTGTCTATGTGATGATGAAGCCTTCGGTTTCGCCATAGACGCTGGACGCCATTAAATTTGCGGACAGTCTCGTTTTCGATTTCAAAATGGCCGCTGCAGAGGCCCGGATGTACTAAAATGGCGGAGACCGTGCCCATTGGGATGCCGCTGATAGACGGCAGTGCCTGTAATACGCTTCTCAGGGTCCGAGAGTGGGAAAGTGTACGAACACGAAATTATTTGCTTTTCGAGTGTTCATTTGTATATTTTGAGGAGTAGGTGTATTTGTTACTTCTGGACATACACTGTCGAAAAGGTACATGTGCCCTGTCTACTGCCACGAGCTCCTCAGAGACCCACAGCTGTGACCAGATCCTGTTTTCACACCTGGGAAACTCCCAAGTTACGACTCGGTGAGTCTGCATTCTTTCTGAGAATTCATTTCACGCATCAACGGCACACATCAGTGTCGGATTTAGCCCCCTCTTAGAGCTCGAGGGCCAACAGGACTGAGAACACGCGAGAGCAGGAAAATTACCGAACAAGTTCAAACTCGTTTCAGTTAGTGGACTGCAAAACGCGCAGGTGCTGGCTGATTATATTATACATACATAGACGCAAATGAAATTTGAACCAATTAAACGTCAAGACACACCTTTAAATATACGCACAAACGCCAATGGCGTTAGAAGCAATAATGTTAGACACCTGCTTCAAATAGAATAAACTAAGAAAATACGGTTACTTGCTATGAAAAAACGGCATTCGAAAAAATATTTTTAGGCCAAAAAATGTAAGAGCAAAATATGGAACAAAAAAACCCAATAGTGTATGCCATCTGGATTTATAACGTTGAGATGTCTTTCACTTCTGTTATATTAGTATAGCCAGGTGAAACTAGAAACGTGTGTATCAGGGAGGGAGGGAGGGAGGGAGGGAAGGAGGGAGGGAGGGAGGGAGGGAGGGAGGGAGGGAGGGAGGGAGGGAGGGAGGGAGGGAGGGAGGGAGGGAGGGAGGAGGGAGGGAGGGAGGGAGGGAGGGAGGGAGGGAGGGAGGGAGGGAGGCAGGGAGGGAGGCAGGGAGGGAGGGAGGGAGGCAGGGAGGGAGGGAGGGAGGCATTGAGGGAGAGAGGCAGGGAGGGAGGGAGGGAGGCATTGAGGGAGAGAGGCAGAGAGCCAGCTGGCCAGCCAGACAGCCAGACAGCCAGCCAGACACACAGACACACAGACGCACAGACAGAGACACAGATAATTCTCGTTTTAATCAAGGACCACTGGAAGATGAACAACATCTGTTAATGTGTTTATAACCCTTGAAAAATAAAATTATCAACAGTGAGAGAAATCACGAAATAATCATTTGTGCCTTTGATTGCCACCATTGGACTCAATCTGAGAGCCTCCAATCGATTATAAATGGTGAAACAGGTAGAAGTTTAAATTTCCTGTCTCCACACAGATCAAGGGCGAATGCTGTCAGGAACCATTGAGGCAGGGCTGACTCCGCTTAGGTTGCTCAATAGCCCTCCAGCAGGCCAGGCAGGGAGAGGGTGACGCTTGCTCTACCCAGAGTCAACACCCACAGGCAGCGCACAATGGAACACTGCAGGCAGCCTGGCAGGTCTCCTTATCCTCCCACCAGGCAGGCAGCACTCTCTGAAGGACTCCAGGGGCGCGTTTCTTAGGCAAGGAATCTCGCAGGAAACTCGAGGGCTAGGTGTTGCCGACGGCGTCTCGCTCACAAGGATGGATGGATGGATGGATGGAATTTTACGGCCTATCAGCCTTTGTAGGTTATGTAAGGCCATTAATTAAGCACGATAACCTCAAGAATAGTTTAGAGTACGCGTAAATCAAGTCACGATGCCCCCTAGTTATTCGCCTCTAACAAATCGCGTAGGGAGACGCTGTGGGTCTATTCTGACCCCCAACCCACAGAGGGTTTGCTCACAAGGAGGCCCTGTAACGACCCAAAGTATGAACCGGCCCAAAGTATGAACCGGAAATCGTCGCAGAGTTATCTGCTCGGCTCTCTTTACATGGGTTTTGACGCTCCTGCACCTGTTCCTTCGCATGGAATATATCCCGACAAACGACGCATTAGTTGCTTTACGAGTTTTTGTGTTTTTGGTGCATTTGTGTCGTTTAACTCCTAATGTAGCGTTCAAAAAAGCTTTTTCCCGTGAAAAGCCGTCTCCCCTGCCGGAAATAATATGGGAGTCACCTTCCTGTAGTCTATTTGTAGTCTGGTTTTAAAAAACGCGACCGTTGACTGACTTGGCACGCCCGGGGAGTTATGCTAAGATCCGGCCGCGTTAATATATCTGCGTTTTGTGACAAACGTCTTGCTCGGCGGTACTGTACTCCATGCACCTTAACGGTCCGCGTGATTCGGGTGTAATCTAAAGCTAAACGACGTTCCGAATGTTTCCGACTTCGACCATTTCAGCAACGTCAATAAACGTCGTTTAGCTTAAGATTACACCCGAATCACGCGGACCGTTAAGGTGCATGGAGTACAGTACCGCCGAGCAAGACGTTTGTCACAAAACGCAGATATATTAACGCGGCCGGATCTTAGCATAACTCCCCGGGCGTGCCAAGTCAGTCAGGCGGAGTGACGGGTGCCGTCTCTTTTCAGAGTTGAAATTTCAGCACGTCCCGAGCAGATAACTCTGCGACGATTTCCGGTTCATACTTTGGGCCGGTTCATACTTTGGGTCGTTACAGGCCCACGCTGCTTAGGAGAGTGGCCGAGGTAACTCCGGAGGTATCTCGCCGCATCTAGCTCCAGAGGCCCGGATAATCCAAAATGGCAGAGACTGTGCCAATTGGGTTGCCGTTCATAGACGGCAGTGCCTGTAATGTGCTTCTCACTGTCCGAGAATGGAAACGTGTATACATGTACACGGAAGTATTTGCTGTTCGAGTGTTCATTTGCATGTTTTGAGGAGAATGTGTATACGTTATTTCTGGACAAACAACGTCGAAAAAGTTTTTTTCGTTTGCATACACGAACCATCGTACATGTCCACTCTCTGAATCATGTCTCTTGAATTGATCGAAATGGATCGAGGCACAAAATTTTCGACAAAGTTGCCTACAATTGAACCTGGGTTGCTTTCTATTCTTTGAAAAAGTTCCCGTGCCATTCGAGATGGCACCATATTATGTTTTATGAAGTGGAAAAACTGCTGTGATATCTATATCGTCAGTCATTTTGTCTATCGGCAACTTCTTCACCGACTCTCGCGCCAGGACGCAGCCATGTTTTCTCGGACTTCCGCCTTGCCAATTGATGATTGTCCGTTTCTTAGACGTTTTTCTATGCTTGCCTCGCCTTGCCTTCGGCTTGCCCTCGAGGAGGGTTCCTAGCGTAGGCAACGCACCCCAGCTCCCGGTGTCACAGCGCCGAAGGTGATTTCATCGCGCATGGTTCTGCGCATGCCCCGAAACCGGAAATGACGTATTTTGTACGTTCGGCAATGCCTATAAGCATCGCGCATCGTTATGCAGTAAACAAGGCATGGCAGATAACTGGTAAACCAGTGCAGGAAACTTGAAGTCAACAAGTAAATACAGTTACTATACAGCCCTTTATTATGATTTATTTGAATAGAAATAAACATACATGTTTTCATCAACATACAACAAGAGTTGAACTGAGGCAAATGTTACCTTGTTCTGCGTATCTGGTAGCACGACGAGCGACTTTTCTGCCTGTATCAGCTGTCCAGGCAGGGGAAGTGCCATTCTTTCGTTGGCTGAAATGCTGCAGAACCTCTGACACTTCTGAGATAAACTTGTCCACTTCTTGATTGAACTGTTCATTGGAAAGTACGTTTTTTTCGTTTTTTTCTTCGTCCTCTCACTTGCCGCCATCTTGTTAACTTTAGTCTCGCGGCACATCACCTTTGAATGAGGCGCGATACACGCGTCACTTCCGGTTTTGACGCATGCGCAGAACCAAAGAGTATGATTTACCAACGGCGTCGGCACACGGGCGAGACCTGCACTGTAGATCGTGACGCAGGCCAATGCTAATTAGATAGAGGTCGGCGGGTCACAGTGCTTACGTAATGACATGACGTGCCGTAGTTGTCTAGTCATTCCCAGCTTCAAGAACGAGCGACGGCACAGACGAAGAGACACACATCTGGACAGTCGTACTTCAGGATGTTTCACAAAAAGGAGCTGTGAACTGACAGCCTCTAAAGAGATTGCACATGCGGAATGGAGAATGTATTGAGATGCATTTATACAAGGCAACAATGCTTCCCACCTCCCATTCCCCATAACTAAATAAGTGTTTTCCAATATTGCAGGTGTTTCAGACAATCCTTTGTATATCTTAAACAAAGGGAGGGGGGGGGGATCAGCAGAAATAAAACGTCAAATTCAGAGATCTATCTATCTTTCTATCTATCTATCTATCTATCTATCTATCTATCTATCTATCTATCTATCTATCTATCTATCTATCTATCTATCTATCTATCTATCTATCTATCTATCTATCTATCTATCTATCTATCTAATCTATCTAATCTATCTAATCTATCTAATCTATCTAATCTATCTAATCTATCTAATCTAATCTATCTATCTAATCTATCTAATCTATCTATCTATCTATCTATCTATCTATCTATCTATCTATCTATCTATCTATCTATCTATCTATCTATCTATCTATCTATCTATCTATCTATCTATCTATCTATCTAATCTATCTATCTATCTATCTATCTATTCTTATCTTATCATCTTATCTAACCTTATCTAACCTTATCTAACCTTATCTAACCTAATCTTACCTAATCTTACCTAATCTTACCTAATCTTACCTAATCTTACCTAATCTTACCTAATCTTACCTAATCTTACCTAATCTTACCTAATCTTACCTAATCATCTTACCTAATCTTACCTAATCTTACCTAATCTTACCTAATCTTACCTAATCTTACCTAATCTTACCTAATCTTACCTAATCTTACCTAATCTTACCTAATCTTACCTAATCTTACCTAATCTTACCTAATCTTACCTAACCTTACCTAACCTTACCATACCTTACCTTACCTTACCTTACCTTACCTTACCTTACCTTACCTTACCTTACCTTACCTTATCTTATCTTATCTTATCTATCTATCCTATCTTATCTATCTTATCTTATCTATCTTATCTATCTTATCTATCTTATCTATCTTATCTATCTTATCTATCTTATCTATCTATCTATCTTATCTATCTATCCTATCTTATCTATCTTATCTATCTTATCTATCTTATCTATCTTATCTATCTTATCTATCTTATCTACCTATCTATCTTATCTATCTATCCTATCTTATCTATCTTATCTTATATCTTCTTATCTTATCTTATCTTATCTTATCTTATCTTATCTTATCTATCTATCTATCTATCTATCTATATATCTATCTATCTAATCTATCTATCTAATTATCTAATTATCTAATCTATTTACTTATCTAATTATCTAAGCTATCTATCTAAGCTATCTATCTAAGCTATCTAATTATCTATCTATCTTATTATATATCTATCTTATTATCTATCTATCTAATTATCTATCTATGTATCTATCCATCTATCTATCCATTAATCTATCTATCCAATCTATCTATCCAATCTATCCAATCTATCTATCGAATCTATATATCTAATCTATCTACCTATCTACCTAATCTATCTACCTATCTAGCTAATCTACCTATCTATCTAATCTATCTACCTATGTACCTATCTAATCTATCTACCTATTTACCTATCTAATCTACCTATCTACCTATCTACCTATCTACCTATCTACCTACCTACCTACCTACCTACCTACCTACCTATCTACCTATCTACCTATCTATCTATCTATCTATCTATCTATCTATCTATCTATCTATCCATCCATCATCCATCATCCATCCATCCATCCATCTATCCATCTATCCATCTATCCATCTACCTATCTATCTACCTACCTACCTACCTACCTACCTACCTACCTAATCTATATATATATATATTCTAATCTAACCTATCTATTCTAATCTAATCTATCTATCTATTCTAATCTAATCTATCTAATCTATCTAATCTAGTCTAATCTATTCTAATATATTCTAATATATTCTAATCTATTCTAATATATTCTAATCTATTCTAATATATTCTAATCTATTCTAATCTATTCTAATCTATTCTAATCTATTCTAAATTCTAACCTATCTACATTTTGATTTCAGGTTGAATCAAGAGGAAAATCTTCCATCCCCTCCTGGCCCTACCTCCCCCCCTACCCCTCACCCCTGCTTCCAAGTCTTTGTAGGTTATGCACCGTCATTATGCACGAAAATCACTAGAACAGTTCAGAGTAAGCGCATAGCAAGTCACGGTGTCCCTAGATATCGGCCTCTTACGAAACGCGTAGGGAGACACAGTGGGTCTATTCTGTCTCCTAACCCAGAGGGTGTGCTCTGCCTGAGGAGAGAATGCCAATTGAACGTGCGGCACACACACCATGAAAGGCCAACTCGAGTAGACTGCCGTCAGCCGTCCTCTGGATAAACAAGGAGTCTCCCTTCACAATAAGTGTACTGTGCTCGGAACTTGTACCCAGCCCCGCATGACGCAGACAAGAGTCACGAAATGACAAGCTGACGTCACGTTTGCAAGGGTCAGACGTCACGTATGACGTCATGAAGGATTGATGGAATTTAAGGGCCTATCAGCCTTGTAGGTTATATAAGGCCACAACGTTAAGAAACACCCACTTCCACCAAGTTATTATAACTCTCCGCGACATCGGAGTATAGTACAAATCACCTAACTAGTGACATAAGATCCATTAAATCGAGTCCCACTGCCCATCAGCCAGCAAAGGCTGTGTAGAGGCTTCAAACACGAAAAAGCATAAAGGGCGATAGGGCAAAATTTCACAGCTCGTCATGAAGGAAGGACTGTTACGTCACAGAGAGCGTCATGCAGTATCAGAGTCACACAGTGTGACGTGGGATGTTACGCGTGGTGTTACGTTGGGTGTCATGCGTTGTGTTACGTAGGGTGTAACTAATGGATTACGCATGGTGCGTCATTTGTGGATTGCTTGTGGTGCAGCAATTGGCGTTACAAAATCGTGGCGTATCTTGCGGTGTTACAGACGGTGTAACACGCGGTGGTGCGTATGGCGTAACCTGTGGTTTTTACAAACGATGTAACAAGTGGTGACCTGCGTGGTGTAACTTGTGATGTTGCATATGGCATAACATGTGGTGGCACGTATGGCGTAACATGTGTGACATATGGTGCAACATGTGGTGATGCATATTGGTTAACTTGTGGGCTTACAATATAGTGTAACCTCTGGTGGCACGAACGCTGTAACTTGTAGTGTTACGTGTGGTGTGGTGCGTTAGCGTTACACGTACATGCGGTCGTATTTGTTGCGCTCGGGGTCACGTTGCCCTGCTAAACGTCACGGACTGGTCAGGCCAGATGACCATTTGTCATGGAAGCAGTCACGTCAAGCAGAGCTCTTTTTGTTACTGTGTGCGTGTTGTGAATATTTCTGTGGTTCCTTAGATTTGTTTAGTCAGTTCTAAAGTGCATGCCTCTCCCAGCCGTGGGATTGTGGGATATGTTTAGTTTTCACAGCTGCTGTCCCCATCACCACCAGAGGCAGAGTAAACATTAGTCTGTGCTCTGACAGGTTGCTATCGCTGCTGTCCGGTCCGTAATCGCTCTGTGCTCTGACGAGATGTTATCGCTGCTGCCTCTGTCCAGCGCTGCCCTGTGTCAGCAAGCTCCGACAGTTCTAGAATTCTCTCTTCCAGCCTTTGTCTGAAAGCCCCTCCCGCTTTGTTTCTGTCCTGATAAATAGAGGCTGCGATGCCTGCTTAGAAGAAGTGCCCCATTTCCATCTGGGTGAGCGCACAGTCCCCATTCCATCTGGGTTACTGAGCGCTTGTATCAGCTGCGAATAAAGATTGGAAAATCGTCCTCGCCCCTGCGTCTCACTTGACTTACGACATACCACTGTCTTGGACAGTGGGGAAACCAGGCCACACGAAAGATCCGCAACAATTGGTGTCAGAAGTGGGATCTATGTCGTATGTCCTACAATCTAAGGAGCAGGAAAATGGCTGAGGAAACGACGACAGCTGACATCATCGCCATGCTGAGGCAAATGCAGCAGGAGAGAGAGAACGACAGGAAGAGGCAAGAAGAGCAAGAGGAACGCCTGCGCCAGGAGAAAGAAGAGAAAGAAGAACGCCTGCGCCAGGAGAAAGAAGAGAAAGAAGAACGCCTGCGCCAGGAGAGAGAAGAAGAAAGAAAACGGCAAGAGGAGAGAGAGGACCGTCTGCTTCAGCTCTGGCAGCAAACGAACCGCCAACTCCAGAGTCTAGTAGGAGAGAAAGTGACCCACCAGATAGCAGAAGTCGAGGAGCGTGTCACTAGTCCGGAGCAGGAGCACCAGCGGCTGCGAAAAGAACTGCCAATAGAAGAAGACTGTGGAGCCATGGAGGATAATGCCAGTGAAGAGTGCCAGAGGAGCAGCTGTAGGCCTGTGCGACCATGTGGGTATGCCCCTGGAGAGGGTAACTGGCAACACCGCAAGAGAGTCGGAGTTGTCGTCGCGGACAGGACAGCTGGACGTAGTGGCACAGAAGATGGCAATATCAGCGCTCAGGAGCGGTCTGGTGTAGAAGTCAACAAGAGATGCAACTCCCCCAGCGGTCTACGTCCTCGAAAACGTGAGTCTGCAAGGAGATCGGACAACCTTGGACTGTCATCGCCTCTGCCTTACTCCGCTGAGGTGCGGAGGATTCGCCGCTACAAGACCCGGCAGAGGGACGCGAGAGGGCGGCCGGTACCTGCTTCGCCGGTGGAGGACGACGACCCGACCGCGTGGGCTTCCTCCAGGGCGAAGATGGCGCCGTGGGATTCGTCGGCAACAGGAACGAGGAGAGATCGAGACTTGATGCTACAAGAACGTTTCCATAGCAATTGTGTCACCTTCGTATGGACTGATGGCATTACCTAAATGCTATTGCACAGGAGATATTGCGGAGTCAGGAGACTGAATGATGTGCTGCCAGGGAGGTAAGGAATGGAGCAGTTTGATTTTTTATTTAGTAATAGATCTTGATGTAGTATGTGTTCTCGGTGCCATTAATTTTTAATTTAGTAGTAGGTCTTGATGCAGGATGTGTTCGCGGTGCCATTATATTGCATTTATGAGTTCAGGAGAGATCTGGATTTTACCTATTGTGAGGTCTATAGCGTAGATGCTGCGGAAGGATGTCTGGATTTGACCCGTTTTAGAAGTCTCCAGTACTGTGTGTACTGAAGAGGGACGTCTGGAGAGGCCCAGAGGAGGCCGGTAGCACAGGTGTGCTGAGGGTAGACGTCCAGGTGAGACTTAGTGTGGGTCAACAGCCATGGTGTGCTGTGTAGAGGTGTCCAGATCCTACCCATCCGGGGTAGGCAGCACTAGTACGCTGATAAGAGATGTCCAGAGTCCACTGTGTAAATTCAGTTTTATGTATTTATAATTATAGCTTTGTTAGTTGATGGCGTCATCAATGGTGTGTTGTGTTATTCTGGCATAGAATAACTAATACGTGTCATGTAAAAGATTTGAGTAAGGTTGTGCATCACTTTTTGTATCAAGAATTCGTGCTCCTTCCTCCCTGTGCCTTATCGAGTGATATGCCGCTAGTGTGTTCTCCTGATTTTCCATGTGAGTCACCTGACACGTGTGTATAGGGCTCTGAGATCCACAGCGTTTAGCGACTGAACGTTCGCTGACCCTGTTGGGTGCCCTCAGCTAGATATTTGATGGACATTGATGGTCGTGTTAAACGTTAAATCGTTCCATATTGATTGTCCATAGTTTTGAGTCGAAAAATTGTTATTGTACTCGTTTTGGTCTGGCCCTGTTGTTGGTTTTGTTAGAACAGGATTTTAGAGATTCTAGTAATTGTGGTATTTGTTTTGGTAACTATTCAGGGACCGAATAGTTTTAAGGAGGGAGTAGTGTTGTGAATATTTCTGTGGTTCCTTAGATTTGTTTAGTCAGTTCTAAAGTGCATGCCTCTCCCAGCCGTGGGATTGTGGGATATGTTTAGTTTTCACAGCTGCTGTCCCCATCACCACCAGAGGCAGAGTAAACATTAGTCTGTGCTCTGACAGGTTGCTATCGCTGCTGTCCGGTCCGTAATCGCTCTGTGCTCTGACGAGATGTTATCGCTGCTGCCTCTGTCCAGCGCTGCCCTGTGTCAGCAAGCTCCGACAGTTCTAGAATTCTCTCTTCCAGCCTTTGTCTGAAAGCCCCTCCCGCTTTGTTTCTGTCCTGATAAATAGAGGCTGCGATGCCTG
>JAWQFJ010027530.1:0-12679 GCA_034096865.1 Theodoxus fluviatilis | reverse complement strand
AAAAACACAACCTCTCGAAAAAAGAGAAGAAAAAAAAGTTTCAGCGCAGAATCAAACCTGGTCATGCATGACCAAGAGTCGAACGCTCTACCAGCTGAGCCATTAGAGAATTGCTATGACAGAGTGTTTGTAAAGCATGTAAATCCAATTCTAAGCTATCGGCCCAGGAACAATCAACCATATATTTTAAACATGATGGATAGGTTCAGGAAGCTCCTATTATGACATGTTTTGCTTTCCTTTGGCATGTCATAGACGCTGAATTAACACTCACACAGTCACACAGAGGAGGAAGTGTATTATAGATGTTCAACCCAGACATGTGCATTCGTACTCATTCAGTGATTCACGCACACACCGTGTGTGGTACTGCTACCGAGTACCGTCATTCTACAAGCAACGAGTCAATCCTGTTAACACGATTCATAACTGGTAGGTTTTTAGGCTAGATTCGCTTCGAAAAGTTGCAGAAAATCTGATGGTGGTAACAATCTGACGGTATAACAAGTTTTGACAAGGAAAAAACCAAGCAAGTAATCATTCTGACCGTTGTCAGCCATGTTCACCACGACAACGGCAGGATTCTAACGCATCATGAAGAAGGCTGAAATGGTCGGTGTCGGTGGTTGTTGTGACTCTTGACCGGTACTGTACTCCATGCACCTTAACGGTCCGTGTGATTCGGGTGTAATCTTAAGCTTAACGACGTTTATTGGCAGTATTACACCCGAATCACACATAGACCGCAGGGCGTGCCTTCGGATAACAACTCCTTCTACAGGTCCGCTCAGCCAAAATATGGACGATGTTCCCATATTATATTATGATAGTACATGGTATTGGGGATTGAAAACAACAAAGTTCCCTCTTCGATCGTATCTATTAAACAGTGAAAAATGACTTTTAAAAGTGCGAATTTGTATGATTCAAAACTATACAGGAGTTACTTCCCGTGACACATTTTCGTAGTTTTGGCCAATCAGAAATTAGGTCAGATTTACTGCGGAGATTTCACCATGGCAGCGTGTGCATGGGCCAATTGTAAACAGTGGCTACATCAAGCTTTTTAAACTTGAAAAATTCTATGAGGTAGGCTGTGTAGCATTTTAATAGTTCCTAGTGCTAGACTTGCATGCGTGGCGGCTATTATGCAGTCTAGGTGCAGCAGGTTGGGTTATACATAGTAGGGCTGTCTTTCCAGAAGTAGTCTAACGTACTAGCCTTGAAGTTGTCGACAGTGTTCGCAGATACGGCGTATTCACCCTTCTCAAAAAATCTCCTCGCAAATGACGTCACGTTATACGACGTCAAATGATGACGTCACAGATTTTGCAAAATGGAGTCTGTTGAATTGTTTTCATTGAAACACCAAAATGTAAAAAAGTCACTTTCTTTTCAAACCTCGATTATGAAAATTTGATAATATTGAATGGGACCTAACTTCCAGTCAGTGTGCAAAATCTCAAGGAAATCCGTCCAGTAGTTTTTGAGATATAGGCCGTGGAGACGGGACAGACAGACAGACAGACAGACAGACAGACAGACAGACAGACAGACTAATAAAGTCTGTAGGACCTCCAGTAAACCTGGAGGGATAAAGTCTGTAGGACCTCCAGTAAACCTGGAGGGATAAGGCGAAACCTCGGATAACGCGAAGCGTTTTTCTGTCCCCTGTGAATCTAAACCTCGGAGTAGACGAAACGTCGGATCTGGAAGCGTTCTTCAGGTCCTCGAACAACACATTCCCAAAGAATTAACAAAACACCATGAAAATAAGGCCAAGGTGACTTCACCGGCTGCCTTCCGGTGGCTGCAGAGGTCTGAGGGGTCCTGAATTCAGCAACAGGTCAACCTGTCAATTGCATGCCCTCTGATTACTGCTGACAGACATTAATTGTCTGGCACGGCCGCTCATGTCTGGCACGGCCGCTCTTGCAGGTGTTCCATCTCAATCCACGGCCTGTTTTTTGTGTCTGTGACTTTGTGTCTCAGTGGGCGCGCTCGATTGAACCGCAGGAATCCGCCGGCGGCGGTTCGGCGCCACGTGACCGGCGGTCCGCCGTCACGTGACCGGCGATCGACAGCATTCGTGGCAATCGAGCGCTTTCGGCTGATCAACATGGCGGCACAAGTGTGTTGTTTGGAAGAGCTACTAGACAGCGGTAGCGATGATGAGGAAATGTGCTGTCTTCTTGGTTTATGGTAAGGTTTGAGGTTATTGTGTAAATTGAAAATGTCCATTACCACTACCTATGCCCTGATAAGTGACTCCTGAGCCTAGCGCAGTCAAAGACCCTATAGGCTTATACACTAAGACCACGCACTCGAGCGATTTTCCTTTACGCAAAGGGAGGTCAGAATGTAGAGTTACGTCCCTTTGCGAGAGAATTTTCAATTCGAACTTAATGCAAGATTTCTCACAGTCAACCACACATCGTGCACACTATGAAGAAAAAAAAATCGTAATCTACTTCAATTGTCCAGCGGAGATTGCAGCAAGGTGACAAATTAAAGCCCCGGTCACAGTGCACTTGCGGATGCAAAGAGGATGTAAAACGTAAAAAAAAATCTTGCCATCCGTTGGAAACCGTTATGCATCCGTTGTGTACTCATTGCATTCGTGTTTCATACGCTCTATCCATTAAGCATCCGTCCACTGTGATTTCATCCGCGCAAAATGTTTTGAGCTGCACAAAACTTTTAGAACGGATGAACGTACGATGTAAATCCGCGACGCATACGAGCGGCAAACGTACTATGTTCGTAAACATCCGTTAAACGTCCGCTGCATCCTCTCTGCATCCTCTGGGGATCCTCGCGACTTGCATCCGCTGCAGGTGAAAACGGAAAGAGAAAGGAAAGATAAGGTACATGGAACGTCTATACATTGTTAGTAGCACGGAAATAGAAAGGATGTAAGCGTATGCATCTCGTATATAAAAACCGCTGGCGCTGAACCTCCAGGTTTTGGCATATATATATATATTTTTAAATATCAGGTTCGGACCCGCAACCTCTCGAGAAAAGAGGGGGGAAACACACACACACACAAAAACACAAAAAACCAGGTTGGGTTTGAACCCACAACCTCTCTAAAAAAGAGGAAAAAAAGTTTCAGCGCAGAATCGAATCTGGTCATGCATGACCAAGAGTCCAAAGCTCTACCAGCTGAGCCATTAGAGAATTGATATGACAGAGTGTTTGTAAAGCATTTATAACGTTCTTTTCCGTGGCCACACGAGCAGCTAAATCTCAACCGGCTGAATAAAAGCAAAGGAGTCTGTGCGGGGGTGAGTCTCAGATCTGCATTTAAAATTGAACATTACTGCTCATTGCTCCTGCAAGGCTGTATAAGTGTTGTTGGTTTATTTTTATAATTTATCTGTCACGCGTTTGATGAAGTAACTTAAGCTCGCATTCCAAAATTGTAGAACCTACTGCTGAAGTGTTGTGTGTGGAGCCAAAAAGCTTGCGCAACTGTCCTTTGCACTGACTGTCCTATGCACCGACTGTCCTTTGCACTGACCGTCCTTTGCATTAACTGTCCTTCACACTGACATGTCGCGCTCACCAGTGCTTCGGACACATGCCGGTCATTCTGTGCACTGGTCAGTGTGAAAGTGCATAGGACAGTCAGTGCATCGGACAGTCAGTGCATAGAACAGTCAGTGTGAAGGACAGTTAATGCAAAGGACAGTCCGTGCATAGGACAGTCAGTGCGAAGGACAGTTGCGGAAGCTTTTTGGCTCCACACACAACACTTCAAGTGTAGGTTATAAAATTTTGGAATACGATCTTAGCTTACTCCATCAAATACATGATTAAAAAACCAACAACACTTACCCAGCCTTGCACGAGCAATGAGGATGGTTGATCTTCTGCTTAGCAGCGTCAAGATGGAAAGAAAGTCGATACATAATGTGCTGCTTAATTTTTTCCGCATTGATCTGAAGCACCGAGCTGTCACCTCCATCGTTTAATCCGCTTGCTAATAGATCTTAATTTCGTGTAAATAATAAAAACCGCTGGCGCTGAACCTCCAGGTTTTGGCATTAATTTTTTTTAAAATCGGGTTCGAACCCGCAAGCTCTCGAGAAAAGAGGGGGGAAACACACACATACACAAAAACAATTAAAAAAAACCAGGTCGGGTTTGAACCCACAACCTCTCAAAAAAAGAGAAGACAAAAAAGTTTCAGCGCAGAATCGAACCTGGTCATGCATGACCAAGAGTCTAACGCTCTACCAGCTGAGAGAGAATTGATGTGGCGGAGTGCTTGTAAAGCATTTATAACGTTCTTTTCCGTGGCCACACGAGCAGCTAAATCTCAAACGGCTGAATAAAAGCAAAGGAGTCTGTGCGGGGGTGAGTCTCAGATCTGCATTTGAAATTTAACATTACTGCTCATTGCTCGTTTTTAAACATTTATCTGTTACGTGTTTGATTTGATGGAGTAACCTAAGCTCGCATTCCAAAATTGTAGAACCTACTCTTGAAGTGTTGTGTGTGGAGCCAAAAAGCTTGCGCAACTGTCCTTCGCACTGACTGTCCTATGCACCGACTGTCCTTTGCACTGACCGTCCTTTGCATTAACTGTCCTTCACACTGACATGTCGCGCTCACCAGTGCTTCGGACACATGCCGGTCATTCTGTGCACTGGTCAGTGTGAAAGTGCATAGGACAGTCAGTGCATCGGACAGTCAGTGCATAGAACAGTCAGTGTGAAGGACAGTTAATGCAAAGGACAGTCCGTGCATAGGACAGTCAGTGCGAAGGACAGTTGCGGAAGCTTTTTGGCTCCACACACAACACTTCAAGTGTAGGTTATACAATTTTGGAATACGAGCTTAGCTTACTCCATCAAACACGTAACAGATACATGATTAAAAACCCAAGAACACTTACCCAGCCTTGCACGATCAATGAGGATGGTTCATCTTCTGCTTAGCAGCGTCAAGATCGAAAGAAAGTCGATACATGATGTGCTGCTTAAATTTTTCCACATTGATCTGAAGCACCGAGCTGTCACCTCCACCGTTTAATCCGCTTGCTAATAGATCTTAATTTCGTCTAAATAACATGAATAGTATTTATTCATACCCCTGTCTATCACAGTCTGAGAAATCTACTCACTGGCAAAAATGAGACACAAATGATGTCCGGAATACAACGCAACGAATCTGCGTTCATTCGGAAGCCATTTAGGCGCCAGCAACTATAACCACGCGAGATACAGCAAGAAAAGGGGCGTGGCTGTAGAGTGGGTCGCCATTCCATCAATTGACTACTTGCATCGTAAAAAATCCTTCTTTATCCTTTCACCAATGTTCTCAAAATCCATTATCCTCAAAATTCTACTCGCAAATGACGTCACGTTGTTGATGACGTCACACATTTCGCAATTTCGCCATTCCATGAATGGAGTATTTGGGGAGGCGATGTCGAGTGTACGACCTTAAAAAACCACTTTTTCTTCAAGCCTCGATTCTGAAAATTTGATTCATTCAATCGGACCTAACTTCCAGTTAGTGTGCAAAATGTCAAGGAAATCCGTCCAGTAGGTTTTGAGATATAAGCCGTTAAGTCGGGACAGACAGACACACATATAAAGTCTGTAGGACCTCCAGTAAACCTGGAGGGACATGTGTAGTATTTATTCATACCCCTGTCTATCACAGTCTGAGAAATCTTCTCACTGTGTGTCAAAAATGAGACACAAATGCTGTCCAGAATACAATGCAACGAATTAGTCGGCGTCCATTCGGAAGCCATTTTGGCGCTTGCAACTGTTACCACGCGAGATACAGCGAGAAAGGGACGTGGATGTGGAGTGGGTCGCCATTCCATCAACTGACTACTTGCATCGTAAAAAATCCTTCTTTATTCTTTCACCAATGTTCTCGAAATTTATCCTTATCAAAACTCTACTCGCAAATGACGTCACGTTGTTGATGACGTCACACATTTCGCAATTTGGCCATTCCATGAATGGAGTATTTGGGGAGGCGATGTCGAGTGTACGACCTTAAAAAACCAATTTCTCTTCAAGCCTCGATTCTGAACATTTGATACATTCAATCGGACCTAACTTCCAGTTAGTGTGCAAAATGTCAAGGAAATCCGTCCAGTAGTTTTTGAGAAATCAGCCGTTGAGTCGGGACAGACAGACAGACAGACAGACAGACAGACAGACAGACAGACAGACAGACAGACAGACAGACAGACAGACAGATAAAGTCTGTAGGACCTCCAGTAAACCTGGAGGGATAAAGTATTCTAAACAGACACAACGTTTGTATCTGGGATGTATCTCGTATATTTAGGATGTCCAGAGTATGTAGAAGGACAATTTGCGGACTCCCGATATTTTGTATAAAATGGAGGAGAAAATCATCTGGATCTCAGTATGGGTCGGGCAGCTGTGGTGTACAGACCTCATCACCCTCGGTCTTGGTCTTCAGCATCATACTTTGTTCTCCACCATGGATGATCAAAGAGTCCATCTGATAGCTGCGCTCATTCAACAGCAGAACCACAACCTGTTCAGACTGTCTCAAGTTTTAGACAGAAGGAGAAGGAGAAGAAGAAGACGTCAAAAAGCTGTGTGAGTCCGCGGATGGATCGAGAGAAGAATGGAGTTTGGACTGTATAACCAGTTGATGGTGGAGTTGAGGAATGAAGACCCTCGTGCATTCCATCACTTCATGAGGATGCCACCAGCCATGTTTGACGAACTTGTAGAGCGTCTGAGACCCAGGTTGACCAAGCCAAGCATCAACTTCCGTCCCAACCTGGACCCTGGACTGAAGGTGGCACTGACTTTGCGGCACCTAGCCTCTGGAACCACATACAGAAACATGCAGTATGCGTGGAGGGTGCCACACAACAGCATCAGCAATGTCGTGAGAGAAATTGTACAGGCCATCATTGAAGAATACGCGCACGAGCTCCTCGGGTGCCCCACCACTGAACAATTCTGGAGACAACTTGCAGAAGATTGGTATCTGAGCTGGAATTTTCCCCACACCGTTGGAGCCATAGATGGGAAGCACGTGGCCTGCAAAGCACCAGCCAACTCAGGGTCCACCTATTACAACTACAAATGCTTCTTTAGCATCATCCTCTTTGCCATGGTTGATGCTGACTACAAGTTTATCTACATCGATGCTTCAGGCAACGGGTCAGCTTCAGATGCCCAGATATACAACGCAAGTGACATCAAGGATGGGCTGGAACGCAACCTCATCATGGGGTTTCCAGGCCCAGACCCCCTTCCCAATGACACACAAGATGTGCCCTACTTCATAGTTGGTGATGACGCGTTCTCCCTCAATCCGAGACCAGCGGTAGTAGTCTAAGACTAGTCTAAGACTACGCTGGTAGGCCACGTTCGTGAATAGGACCCCTGTACTCTACAGAGGGAAGGAGGAGGGAGAGGGTTGGGAGGTTGGGGAGGGGGTGGGCGGTGGGAGTCAGGGTAGGGACGGTCAAGCTTAGATAGAAAGAATTATGGGGAATATATCATATCAGTAAGCAGCTCTTCTCACAGGTTTCCAAGCTGATTAAAGGGGCATCCTGGACTGCTATGGATTTACCTTCTTCTATCACAACTGTGAGTAATATTAATTGTGTATTCGTGTACATGTGCGGTTATGATGCTGATAAGTCTATTGCTTGTTTACAGTCACTGTATGCAGACTTGAAGAGAGGAAACTAGGTTCCAGCTTACAACGAATTGTAAACAAATGTGGCGTGGAACGGTGGAGTGTAGCACTGGGTAGTGGGATGCATGGAGTGGGCTGGAGGGGTGGGGTGGGGGTGGGGGGTTTGGAGGGTGTGACCTTGGGATGTGTCATGCTCTGCGTTCCGTTGCACTCTGCTTCCTCTCTGCTACGATTTAGTGTAGCACTGGGTAGTGGGATGCATGGAGTGGGCTGGAGGGGTGGGGTGGGGATGGGGGGTTTGGAGGGTGTGACCTTGGGATGTGTCATGCTCTACGTCCCGTTGCACTCTGCTTCCTCTCTGCTACGATTTAGCAGGCCGAGGAGTTTTGATTAGTTCGGTTTTTTCATTACTTAGAAAGCACATCATCATTAAAGCAGAAGATCTTGGAGGCTCTCTTAGAATACATGAATCCCCAAAATGATTTCACATTCAATTATATATCTCTCGATCGAAGAGACGACTTAATAAAGCAAAAGGGTCGAATATCATTGCTACACGATTTTTAGCACAGTTTCACCCAGTGGCAAAGGGCAACTTCCTGTCAAGGTCGCGCAGCAGCTGGAGCATCTCAGAAGACGCTCTAACCGCTTCATATTACGGCTTGTGGAGTGCGCCACTTGCTGTGCCTAGCAACACCATCACGTATATTTCCTTTGGGACGCATACATCATCTTTCTCTCGCCTCACGCCCCTTGCCCGCCCTTCTTAGGGCCGCCTTGCAACGTGAAATCTTGCGCGGCATAGGCCGATTTCAGCACGTGTCAAAGTTTGATTGCCTTTACATATCTGTTTTTATCATTTATTTAGACATTGACACCAGCCTATTCTTCTCAACACATCTTTACTCCTCAATGTCTCCACCCCTCCACCAACTTCCCTACATTCCCACCCACCCATCCTCCACCCACCACCTTCCATCGCCATCAACCCATCCTCCGCCAACCCCCTCCATCCCCACCCACCCATCTTCTACCCACCACCCTCCATCCCCACCTCCACTCCATCCCACCTTGCTTATATTCCCACCATCTTTATTTCACCTGAACAGAATTGCTGAGTGTGGAAGGCGAACGGACAGGCAACAGGCAGGAACCTGGGAGAGCTGGCACTGTCAATGAAACGAACACTGAAGCGTTACATCCCCTCCCCCCACCCCCACCCTCTCTCTCTCTCTCTCTCTCTCTCTCTCTCTCTCTAGGTCTCTGTCTATGTCTTTCTCTGCCTCTGCCTCTGTCTCTGTTTCTCTCTCTCTGTGTCTCTCTCTGTGTCTCTGTCTCTGTCTCTCTCTGTCTCTCTCTGTCTCTCTGTCTCTCTCTGTCTCTCTCTGTCTCTCTCTGTCTCTCTCTGTGTCTCTCTCTCACTGTCTCTGGGGTTTTTTCTCTCTCTCTCACTGTCTCTGTCTTTCTCTTTCCTTCTCTCTCTCTCACTGTCTCTGTCTTTCTCTCTCTCTCACTGTCTCTCTCTCTCTCTCTCTCTCTCTCAGTCACCTCCTAGCAGTTGCTTAAAAATTGTGATAATTTATATACTAATTGTGTGTTGTTTTAGTGACCTGTTTACCCACAGATTAAGATATATTAAGGATTTACATTGTAATTCACTTATAAGTTATATGTCCTGCATGTTACCAGCCTGATGAGAGCGAAAAACGTTTCTTGCTTGAATGCCCAGTATATCAAGACCTGCGGCAAAAGAATATAAGTATGCTGAA
Organism: Theodoxus fluviatilis; assembly: GCA_034096865.1. Taxonomy (NCBI): domain Eukaryota; kingdom Metazoa; phylum Mollusca; class Gastropoda; order Cycloneritida; family Neritidae; genus Theodoxus; species Theodoxus fluviatilis. The sequence continues at coordinate 3,245 of JAWQFJ010027530.1, read as the reverse complement.
TTTCACAGCTAATTAAGATTATGTCAATTCCATTATTCCACAATTGCAACTGGGCATGTTCGCCAAGTGTCCATGTTCTTGTACTATGCGTTTAAAAGGAGGAAGGAGGCAGTCGGCATAGCTATGGCACATGAAGCATAGTATGTGTGAACTTACTGTGACGGGCCGGAAAAAAGCATAAAGTGGAACGGAGAGTTGTGTGGCCATGACTGAAGCCACGCCTGGAAGGCATCCGGGTTGGAGTCTGTACGGCAGCGATGATGTGACAGTCATGTTGCCACTGCCCTGACGTGTTTGGCCTCAATGACGCTGCATTCAGTTTATAAGCCCATGGACAGAGATGCAGGTTAAAGTGAAACAAGAAGGGCAAAGCCCATACGACTCACATGCTTGACCTTGACCTGTACATGACCTTGACCTTCAGGTGACCTTCACGGTCAAGGTCAAGCAACTACACCTACCAATGACATCATACACTAAGAAATGCTTTACACATTTTCCCTACCCAAATACATGTGGCCTTGACCCAAGGTCAAGGTCATCCAAGATCATGCAACACAAAGCTGTTAATTCAAGACATAGGAAGCACAATGGTGCTTATTGGCACTTTCTACCATGAGATATGGTCACTTTTAGTGGTTCACTACCCCATTTTGGTCACATTTCATAAGTGTCAAAGTGACCTTGACCTTGATGATATGTGACCGAATATGTCTCATGATGAAGGTATAACATATGCCCCACATAATTTTTAAGTTTGAAACAGTCATCATCCATAGTTCAGGGTCAAGGTCACTTCAAATATGTATACAATCCAACTTTGAAGAGCTCCTGTGACCTTGACCTTGGAGCAAGGTCAACCAAACTGGTATCAAAAGATAGGGCTTACTTTGCCCTATACACCGTATATAGGTGAGGTATCCAATCTAAAATACTTCAGAGAAAATTGAGAAAATGTGAAAAATGGCAGTTTTTAGACAACATTTATGGCCCCTGCGACCTTGACCTTGAAGCAAGGTCAAGCCACTGTGTATGTTTTTTGACCCCTTGTCATCATACACCATCATGCCAAATTGGGTGTTGATAGACTTAATAGTCTCAGAGAAAAATCCAACGTTAAAGTTTTTCGTGGACGCGCGGACGCCCGGACGCCCGGACGGACGAAACGGGTGAGTACATACTCACTTTTGCTTTGCATGTGAGTCAAAAAAGCAAATACGTTTGTGATTTAGTGTTTTTTCGACAACTGAAACGTTTTAGCGTGGACTTGAAAATGTCCAACATTTGAGCGAGGAAAACAAACGTTTCTTGGACGAAAAGGGAGACCCAGCTAGGGTGCTGGTCGTGGTGGAGGACGAGAAGTACACAGCTGCACCTGATGCAGGCTGTACGAGCTGAAGCATTGTGTGCTTCCCGTCATCGACCAGGACCAGTACCCGGGGAAGGCCTCACTACCTCTACCTTCTTCTCCGAACGCCTCTCCCAAACTTTGCTGGTGACAAGTAATACGGGACTTTAGGCAGCTACTTAGTTGAAAAGTGTGCTTGTCCACAATATGATTCCCCGCCCGCCAGTCACAAACCGATGTGGCCTTATAAAGATGTTTACTTTTGCTCCAAAAGCTTGCCAAGTCTGGTCGATAACTTTGTCGGATTATCTCTTGAGAAGTGTGCAGTGAAAAGTGTTGTTCGCCCGAACCCAGCATCCCTGACTCTTTGTGACGAGTGAAGCGGTGTGTGAGAATCTAACATTGTATTGTCGCTAGGGCTAGATTCCCTCTCTGCACTCCGTCTTTTCATCAGAGCGAAATTCACAAATATAAGAATCCATTCATGGAGGTACACAAGAAAACGCGTGTGACAGAGCACGCGATGATCCATTCTTCGCCATCCTGTAAGCTGTTTGCCCGGCAAAACTTATTCAGACCAAATTCATAAGTTACGTTCACCTACGCATCAAATACGCAACTTTGGCATGTGATAAATTGAGACAACACACTCATCTGTTCATGCGTCATTCAGCAATCCACTGGCCTACCCTTTGTTTGTACGTGCATGTACTATCACATTTGGGAAGGAAGTAGCCATTTCTGTAGAGTGTCATAGCCTTTGAGAGCGCCCTGAAGGAGCAATAGATTATGTAAGGCCATGAGTACGGAAGCCACATCGAAAGGGAGACTACTTGAATGGCAAGGGAAGTAATTCGTTGTAGAGGCCACAAAAGACAGGTGTTAGATAGCAACACATATCAAGGGAGACAACTGTTTCGTTCCTAATGTCACCTAAGACTGAGACACGGGTGGTACAGTAAGTGATTGATATCAAACGTTCGAGTCAGAAAAAGAGTGCAAAATCTTTTGGAACTGATACATGTATGAGTAGAGCCCTGGGTGTAGTCGGTGCCAATAGACCTGCACTCCAATAAGACCAGAACAGCATGGGTAATGATGCTCACAATGAGGCTACTACCGACGAACATATTAATTAAATGACGAAGGAAATCACTATGTGTCCTTAAAATTAGCAACTAATATACACTATTTATCAAAGGAGAGGGAGCTGTTAGTGGTTTTTGATAATTCTCAACTATGTGTTCCTTTTACAGTGCTTCAGCAGGCTAACATGTGATCAGATTTACCTCCCGCAAATATACTTGAGGTTTCTTGGAGCATCCACTGCAACCAAAGCGTGTCGCTTTGAAGTCAGTAGGGGAGGAGCAGTAAACTTATGTTCTGTCTGTTTCATTCTAGTTTGATGTAGGTAAGGCGAGGGGTTAGGAGGGGACTCACACAGTATAACTGATGAAGGACGTTTTAAAAAGGTAGTGGCGGTGTGTGCAGGCTTGCCAAGGCTGTGGGAAAGAGGTGTGTGAGCCAATCTCTCACTCCACCACACGGAGTGAGCTGCGTTCTGCCTCGAGCAACACTGAGCTACAGCCCATTTCAGTATGATGGGCCTCTGGTTGTCTATCTCGAGGTCTTAAAGAAAGACCGTCTATGGTCATGTTCTCAATACCGCGAGAGAGAGGAGAGAGAGAGAGAGAGAGAGAGAGAGAGAGAGAGAGAGAGAGAGAGAGAGAGAGAGAGAGAGAGAGAGAGAGAGGTGGGGGAGAGAAAGAAAAGGGGAGAGGGAGAAAGCGATAGAAAGAGAGGGAGGGAGAGAGAGACAGAAAGAGAGAGAGAGAGAGAGAGAGAGAGAGAGAGAGAGAGAGAGAGAGAGAGAGAGAGAGAGAGAGAGAGAGAGAGA
>JAWQFJ010027529.1:0-15697 GCA_034096865.1 Theodoxus fluviatilis | reverse complement strand
GATCTCCACCCCAGGGCGGCAGACGGATCTGCCGCCCCCAAACATGACAGAAAATGAGTGGGCAGACGGATCTCCCACCCCAGGGCGGCAGACGGATCTGCCGCCCCCAAACATGAAAGAAAATGAGTGGGCAGACGGATCTCCCACCCCAGGGCGGCAGACGGATCTGCCGCCCCCAAACATGACAGAAAATGAGTGGGCAGACGGATCTCCCACCCCAGGGCGGCAGACGGATCTGCCGCCCCCAAACATGACAGAAATTGAGTGGGCAGACGGATCTCCCACCCCAGGGCGGCAGACGGTTCTTCCGCCCCCAAACATGACAGAAAGGAGTGGGCAGACGGATCACCCACCCCAGGGCGGCAGACGGATCTGCCGCCCCCAAACATGACAGAAAATGAGTGGGCAGACGGATCTCCCACCCCAGGGCGGTATTGGCACATGCAGCAAACATCGCTGTGCGAAGAGGGGAAAAGGAGCGCCCCTCGTGAAATGGACAATAGTCCTGACCGCACTGCAGTAATCCACCGCGAGGGAAACAGTACAAAGAGGGGAAAAGAGCGCACCTAGAACACGGAGCGCCCAGCATGAAATGAATCAGCGTCATGCACGCACCACAAGAATCCACGTATGCGCGCACATACAGAACAGAGGGAAATGAACAATTGGAAGGAACCAATGTACCGAGACTAGATAAAGTGCACACATTGCAAAGAGAAAAGGTAGGGGCCTATACTCGAAGAGTTGAAATCAGCGCGCATATTGAAAAGAGAAAATCTTATACTTGCGTGAACGGAACTACTTGTTTCTGTCCCCCGCTCTGCTGTGGAAATGATAGCATACGTAGGCCCTCTCGTGTGAGGAGAGCCCAGCGCATGCGCGTTGCCGTTTCCGCGCATGGAAAATTTATAGTTACCCGGTCACGTCGGCCCATTGTTCTGGTGCCCTCCATAAATGCTTCACTACGCGTAAAGCTCTTTTGTATGTGTACAAAATGCAGTTGCCTTACTTCCTAGTCCACTTGTTCTTCAACAAGTCTGCTTTCTTGCCTACTTCTCTAATTGCCTAGCTGCTTCTCTACATTGGCCTATAGGTGGACTGAAGGTTTAATGGGGTTATTCGCTGCAACTTTTGTGGGGAAAATTTATCTCATTCTAATACCGTGTACCACAAATTTTTGACGACTGTAGCACTGTAAAAATGAAGACTTCTGTAATACTATTCCATTTTAATTGCACACAACCAATGTTGCGATTGGGATGCACAAGTAATGGTTATCTCATACTTCATTCATCTTCGTGTTTCATTGGTGTTATTTTCAGAGGAATTGTGGTCAATGACATACATGATGATATAATTAGTTGCTGCCATAACGTACATTATATATGAGGAATTTATAATTTTATATGTGTAAGTAGCGAATCTTGTGGTTCATGAGTATTCAATGAACTAGCCATAACACTTCTTCGTTGTCCTCCTCCTCCTCCTCCTCCTCCTCCTCCTCCTCCTCCTCCTCCTCCTCCTCCTCCTCCTCCTCCTCCTCCTCCCCTCCTCTCCTCCCCTCCCTCCCCCTCCTTCTCCCCTCCTCCCCCTCCCCCTCCCCTCCTCTCCCTCCTCCTTCCCCTCCCCTCCCCCTCCCCGCCCCTCCCCTCCTCCCCCTCCCCCTCCCCTACCCTCCTCCTCCTCCTCCTCCTCCTCCTCCTCCTCCTCCTTCCTCCTCCTCCTCCTTCCTCCTCCTCCTTCCTCCTCCTCCTCCTCCTACATCTCCTCCTCCTCCTCCTCCTCCTCCTCCTCCTCCTCCTTCTCCTCCTCCCCCTCCCCTCCCCCTCCTCCCCCTCCCACTCCCCCTCCTCCTCCCCCTCCTCCTCCTCCCCCTCTCCTCCCTCCGCCCTCCTCCCTCCTCCTCCTCCTCCTCCTCCCCTTTTTCCTCCTCCTCCTCTCCCCCTTTTTCCTCCTCTTCCTCCTCCTCTTCCCCTTTTTCCTCCTCCTCCTCCTCCTCCTCTCCCCCTCCTCCTCCTCCTCCCTCCTCCTCCTCCTCCTCCCTCCTCCTCCTCCTCCTCCTCCTCCCTCCTCCTCCTCCTCCTCTCCTCTTCCTCCTCCTCCTTCCTCCTCCTCCTCCTCCTCCTCCTCTCCTCCCTCCTCCTCCTCCTCCTCCTCCTCCTCCTCCTCCTCCTCCTCTCCTCCTCCTCCTCCTCCTCTCCTCCTCCTCCTCCTCCTCCTCCTCCTTCCTCCTCCTCCCTCCTCCTCCTCCTCCCTCCTCCTCCTCCTCCCTCCTCCTCCTCCTCCTCCTCCTCCTCTCCCTCCTCCTCCTCCTCCTCTCCTCCTCCTCCTCCTTCTCTCTCTTCTCCTCCTCCTCCTCCTCCTCCTCCCCTCCTCCTCCTCCTCCTCCTCCCTCCTCCTCCTCCTCCTCCTCCTCCTCCTCTCCTCCTCCTCCTCCTCCTCCTCCTCCTTCCTCCTCCTCCTCCTTCCTCCTCCTCCTCTTCTCCTCCTCCTCCTCCTCCTCTCCTCCTCCTCCTCCTCCTCCTCCTCCTCCTCTTCCCTCCTCCTCCTTCCTCTCCTCCTCCTCCCTCCTCCTCCTCCTCCTCCTCCTCCTCCTCCTCCTCCTCCTCCTCCTCTCCTCCTCCTCCTCCTCCTCTCTCCTCCTCCTCCTCTTCTCCTCCTCCTCCTCTCCTCCTCCTCCTCTCCTCCTCCTCCTCCTCCTCCTCTTCCTCCTCCTCCTCCTCCTCCTCCTCCTCCTCTCCTCCTCCTCCTCCTCCTCCTCCTCCTCCTCCTCCTCCTCCTCCTCCCTCTCCTTGATCCTCCTCCTTATCCTTATCCTCCTCCTCCTCCTCCTCCTCCTTATCCTCCTTCTTATCCTTTTCCTCCTCCTCTCCTGCCCATCCTCCTCCTTTATCTCCCCCTTTTATCCTCCCTCCTATATCTGCCTCTCTCCTCTTATCCTATACTCCTCCTTCTTATCCTCCTCCTCCTCCTCCTCTCCTCCTCCTCTTCTCCTCCTCCTCCTCCTCCTTCCTTCCTCCTCTTCACTCCTCCTACCTCCTCCTCCTGACTCCTCCTCCTCCGTTATCCTTCTCCTCACTCCCTCCTCCTCCTCCTCTACTCCCTCCTCCTCCTCCTCACCTCCCTCCTCCACATCTTCTTCTTCTTCTTCTTCTTCTTCTTCTTCTTCTTCTTCTTTTTCGTCGTCGTCGTCGTCGTTGTCGTCGTCGTCGTCTTCTTCTTCGTCTTCTTCTTCGTCGTGGTGGTGGTGGTGTTGGTGGGGGTGGCGGTCGTTGTCGTCTCGCCGGGCACTGCAGACTGCTGTCGGGGATTTTCACTTTGCAGGTGAAATGCTGCACCCCGTTAGAGAGGCTCTCTCAAGCCATCCTTGTGGCGCAATACTAAACCTCCATGTTCTCTGGTTTCAGTAGCAAGCTGAGAGAAGATCTTACGGGGAGGTAATCGGTCTTCATTTTGACCTGATGGGCAATGCATGCAGCTGGACTTACATAACGAGAGCTTGGACCCCACACGTCTGAGTCCTCCAAAGAACCTCTGTGTCTTGGACTCTGTCCTCCCATGAGAAGTTCATGATGTTTGGTGCACTTACACTGGCTCTAGTGTCGCACAGCACATTTTGAAAGTATTGGTACAGTGAGAGCGATATTAAGAAATGGAATATATATATACGTTACTCACATAACGTTTACATTTCTCGTCCATATGATACATTTTTTAACGTACACATATGAACAATATGACGACAGATGTACGGAAACACTTTAAATTTATAAATAGAAGACAAGCAGTCGCTCAGCGTGCTGTTACAACTGTGTTTGCTGGCATATGTCATTACTGCTTCTAAATGCAAAAGCCTTGGTTTAATATTATGCGTATATTAAATGAACACAAAAACAAATCCTGGTATCAGGTCTGGTTGTGGGATAGTGGGAGCAGCCTGGCCATCTGCGTGCCCACCTGTATGCTACCCTATCTATTGTCTTCCTACCTGCCTGGGGCGGTGTTTAGTTGGTTGCAAAATTTGTGTTAAAACTCAGCAACTGATCTCTCATTCGTGACTCCGATATTTAATTGCTTATTCAAGGGAAACTATACTCTATTCTTTTGTAAATGACACTATATTTGAGCTAAAAGAAGCATCGTTCCTATCTCTCTGATTCAAAAAGTTCTGCAAGTGCTGATCAAAGGACTCAGTATTGTTGTGAAATGATTCATTTCTGCACAGTCCATCTGCAAGCGCTTTGCCAGTCCAGAAAAAAAACCATGACTATACTCTGCCAGATTATTAACAAACGCAGCAGTGAGTCCTCCTTACTCACGAATAAAGTGACGCTTTGGTGATGGTGCTTCCCGCCTCAGGACAAGAGCTGGGATTTTGGAGTTTGCATGACAGGCGTAAGATGCTGCCTTCCCCTCTGGAGGTTCTACGCTGTAATATCAAGAGGAGTCCAGCCTCTTCTCGCCCCTCCACGCTATAGGTGCCCTGATATTCCGGTTTCAGGTTCTTCACTGCATCCAAATCATTGCGCCGCTATTTGAGGTGCGCTGGTTGTGTAAGTTGCAGCTGGAACGGGAGAACTGAATGCTGCTTCTCAAACTAGTATTAGTGTGTGTAGTCATTCAATGAGACTGTTTGCCACGTCGCTGGATAAGAGATGCAATACCGTTTCGTTTTCAGAGTATTGTAGCGCAAGCATATCTGTCAGAGCCTTGTAGCGGCCAAAACAGTAACCTGGCCAAAACAGTAACCGGAAGTCATCGCAGAGTTATCTGCTCGGCTCTCTCTTTATGCGATTTACCGCTCCTGCACCTGTTCTTCGCATGGAATATATCCCGACAAACGACACATTAGTTGCTTTACGAGTTTTTGTGTTTTTGGTGCATTCGTGTCGTTTAACACATAATGTAGCGTTCAAAAAAGTTTTTTCCCGTGAAAAGCCGTCTCCCCTGCCGGAAATAATATGGGAGTCACCTCCCTGTAGTCTATTTGTAGTCTGGTTTTATAAAACGCGACCGTTGACTGACTTGGCACGCCCGGGGAGTTATGCTAAGATCCGGCCGCGTTAATATATCTGCGTTTTGTGACAAACGTCTTGCTCGGCGGTACTGTACTCCATGCACCTTAACGGTGCGCGTGATTCGGGTGTAATCTTAAGCTAAACGACGTTCCGAATGTTTCCGACTTCGACCATTTCAGCAGCGCCAATAAACGTCGTTTAGCTTAAGATTACACCCGAATCACGCGCACCGTTAAGGTGCATGGAGTACAGTACCGCCGAGCAAGACGTTTGTCACAAAACGCAGATATATTAACGCGGCCGGATCTTAGCATAACTCCCCGGGTGTGCCAAGTCAGTCAGGCGGAGTGGCGGGTGCCGTCTCTTTTTAGAGTTGAATTTTCAGCACGTCCCGAGCAGATAACTCTGCGATGACTTCCGGTTACTGTTTTGGCCAGGTTACTGTTTTGGCCGCTACAAGCCTGCGCCACTAATGCATACACACATTGCCGGGCTTGCAGCCCCTGCTTTTGACATGGAAAGCTACTGGATTCACTTGATCAGGCATTTCACCTTGACTGCATTTATACATGAAATATGCTTCATAATTCTATCCCGATCAGAGAGAAAAGAAATATCACTTACTTGTCAAAATCGTGAGGAAGCAGGAAAGGAGACAAGCGAGCAGACACGAAGCCGTGCTGTAAATGCCGCCATGTCCGCTGAGGCGACCTCGTCAAGCAGGAAGTGGTACTACTTTTCCATTGGCCGCGGCTTTCCTCAGCTCATGCAGTCTCGAAGTTGCCTAGAGTGGGGTGTGGGCCTCGAGTTTGTCCTGAGGGGTGTGTGCCTCTGTTGAACTGATTCAATCCCCACCGCTCTCGCAACGTTGGCAAACATGAATTGAGAAATTCGGGCTGATCTCAATTCCCCCAAAAGCGTTTTGTACGCATTCAACTCTGGGAGACGTTTAGTGCGCGTGTGCTTCGGTGTGTGTGTGTGTGTGTGTGTGTGTGTGTGTGTGTGTGTGTGTGTGTGTGTGTGTGTGTGTGTGTGTGTGTGTGTGTGTGTGTGTGTGTGTGTGTGTGTGTGTGTGTGTGTGTGTGTGTGTGTGTTTGTGTGTGTGTGTGTGTGTGTGTGTTTGTGTGAGTGAGTGAGTTTGTGTATGAATGTATGTGTATGTGTCTGTGTGTGTATGTGTGTGTGTGTGTGTGTGTGTGTGTGTGTGTGACAGAGAGAGAGAGAGAGAGAGAGAGAGAGAGAGATGGGTAGATTATAGATTCATATGTTGTGTTTGACTGGAGCGCACGGGGCAGCGTGTGTGGGCGTCGTTAGCACTTGAAACCAGTTTTGAAACCCTAGCGTATTATTCCCAAGGCTGGCAAGGAGCTCAATGAAGCAGGCAGCTCTTTACAACGTTCTCGGAGTGTCGACAATGGCTGCAAATGTCCCATTCAATCTTCGCCTGCAACCCACGGAGTCTCGCAAGTAAATTTCTACTCATTGACAACAGCCTGAAAAAGAAATGCTGAGATGTAGGCACAGCTCTCGCATTCGATCCTCCGACGATGAAGGGCGTGTCGTGGGTAAAAGGTGAACGTAAAGAAGCGGTTTTCTAAAACGACTATTCATCATGCGTTGGTCTGACACCGTCCTACACTTTACCACCAGTGACTGGGCCACTTGATCAACCGGTCACTGGCACCTAAGGACATACACAGTGACAGACAGGTCAGGCACATTTAATCAGGCTCCAGCACTAAACCCTTTTCCTGGATAATGATTAATATTAGTGCTTTTTCAAAGAAAAGTTTTATACGATGTGCATTATATTATCTATCTTCCAATGGTTTTTAATTGAAAACTCTGTCTCTGTCTGTCTCTGCCTCCACCCCCCCCCTCTCTCTCTCTCTCTCTCTCTCTCTCTCTCTCTCTCTCTCTCTCAGTCCGATAATATTCGCTCTCTTTATGAACTCTATCGCTGATTACGTCTGTATGAATGGTAAACATGGCATAGAGCTCCTGCCTGGAATGAGATAACTTTGCATCCTCTTGTTCGCTGATGATGTCGTCCTCCTCTCTACAACACCGTGTGGGCTACAAACTCAACTGGACAACTTATGCAGTGTGTCTAAATCACTAGGCCTCCGGATTAACAGAAAAAAAAAGATTTTGATTTTCCAAAAGGGTGGTCACCTGGTAGAAAGCATAAAAAAGGCTTGTTGGCAGCATAACTTTAGAAGCATTCAACAAGTATAAGTGCTTTGGTATTGTATTTACCGCCCAGTTACCAATGAATATTTGTACTGACTATATGGCCGTAAATGGAAAGCAAAAGTCTGTTCTGATAATGAAGGCAATGTGAAGTCTACATATTAGCGACCTAAAAATGTTCATCAAGATACTCGATGCGCAGGTGCAGTCAGCTTTGCTTGATGGCTCAGAGGTATGGGGCCTTTGTACCGCAAACAACATGAAAAAAAGTCCATGCAAGAAGTATATCGGTCTAAACATACGGACAACAACTTATATGGTTTATGGGGATCCAGGTAGATACCTTCTGTCCGTCTCTTACATCACCAGGGCTGTAAAGTATTTCCTCAGGCTCTCCACAATGCCATCCACTCGTCTCCCCAAACAGGCACATCTTTTGTGGAAAAACTCCATTGTTGCTCATGACCTTAACTGGGCGGAACGCATTAAAGACTGCCTATGTGAGTTCGGCATTTCATTCGTATGGCTAAATAAAGGATTTAGGAACGAAAAGGCTTTCTTAAAGCAATTACAACATAAAATAAACTATACTTTTTACCAATTATGGCATCATAAATGTACTACGAGTGCTACATTTCACTGGTACTCATTATTATCTATAAACAAAGTATGTATAGAGGATGATTTCTTTCATCTTACCATTAATAAATCCCGTGACCCATTTGTGCGATTCCGCTTTGGAATCAACAAACTGCAGAAGAAAAAAGGTATACGAATAGACAGCAGCTGGATACTATGTGCACATTTTGTAGAGTCACCGAAAATGAAAAACACTTCTTCGGATGGATGGATGGATGGATGGATGGATGGATGGATGGATGGATGGATGGATGGATGGAATGGATGAGATGGATGGATGGATGGATGGATGATGATGGATGGATGGATGGATGGATGGATGGATGAATGGATGGCTGGCTGGAAGGATAGATGGATGGATGAATGAATGGATGGATGGATGGTTAATGGATGGATGGATGGATGAGTGGGTGGTGGGTGGGTGGGGGTGGGGTTGGTGGGTGGGTGGAGGGAGGGATGGATTGATGGATTAATGAATGGATGGATGCAGGAATGGATGAATGGATGGATGGATGGATGGATGGATGGATGGATGGATGGATGGATGGATGGATGGATGGGCTGGCGTGCGGGCGGGCAGGCAGGCGAGCAGGCGGACGGACGGACGGACAGATGGATGGATGTATTGATGGGTGGATGGATGGATGGGTGGATGGGTGGATGAGTGGATGGATAGATGCATGGAGGGAGGGAAGGGTAGATGGATGGATGGATGGATGTGTGGATGATAGATGGATGGATGGATGGATGTGTGGATGGATGGATGGATGAACGGGTGGATGGGTGGATGGATGGACGGGATGATAGATGGATGGATGGATGGATGGATGGATGGATAAACCAATGGATCAATGGATGGATGGATTGATGGATGGATGGATGGGTGGATAAACCAATGGATGGATCAATGAATAGATTGATGGATGGGTGGATATGGATGGATGGCTGGATGGATGGATGAATGGATGGATAAACCAATGGATGGATCAATGTATGGATTGATGGATGGATGGATGGATGGATGGGTGGATATGGATACATGATGAAACTCTGCAGCCTATCAGCTCCTGTATGATATGTAAAGCCATGAACTACACATATCACAACCATTATGATAATGATGATGACGACAACGTTGACGATGACGACGACGACGACGATGAAGATGACGATAATGATGTTGATGATGATGATGATGATGATGATGATGATGATGATGATGATGATGATGATGATGATGATGATGATGATGATGATGATGATGATGATGATGATGATGATGATGATGATGGTTTGGGTTGTTTTGGGAGGTTTTGGGGGACTATGGCTCATTTGTTTGTTAGTTTGGTTGTTGCGTTGTTTGAGTTCTCGTACTCTTCTCTTAAAAGAATTACTAATATAAACTATCCTCCTTACTAGCGCTCGTTGGATAATACGCAAATCGAGAGTCAATTTATGTTGCCATTCGCCCTGAATGAATCGTGGTGGGAGAGGTGTTGTTTAATCACCTCCCGGACTCAAAGGAGGGAAAAGAGGGAGGAGAGCGGGGTGTTTGCATAGAAACGTAGAGGCCACCGTGGCTGCTGAGTAGTGACCGTAAGGCAGGATGCGAAAAAGGTTTGATACAACTGTAGTCTTTCTTGTGACAAAATCGTTCTCGCGTCTGTGACAGAAAGATCAGAGACACCAGGACACATTCCTCCCGCCGCCCTTTTCAAAGTCGGTCCATGGCTTGACTGAAGACGCTGCCATTCAGAACTGAGCGTGAAACCATTCAGCAGTCAAGTCTGTGTGCGGATATTTCCTGCTCTTTCAAGTGGCCTTTACCTCTCACTCGTAACACATTTTTTCGCGAAATAGTCTTTCTCCTTCCTTGCATGCAGCAGCCAGCATTTTTTTCTATACTGCCCTTTCTATTCTTACTCTCTCTCTCTCTCTCTATCTCTCTCTATCTCTCTCTCTTTCTCTCTCACTCTTCCTCTCTCTCTATCTCTCTATTTCTCTCTCTCTATCTATCTATCTATCTCTTTCTCTCTCTCTTTCTCTCTCTCTCTCTCTCTCTCTCTCGCTCTCTCTCTGTATCCATGAATATAAGTGTGTGTGTGTGTGTGTGTGTGTGTGTGTGTGTGTGTGTGTGTGTGTGTTTCTGTGTGTCTGTGTGTGGAATAGGGGCGGGCGGGGGGGGAGGGGCGGCGAGTGTAAATATGTGTTCATATGTCTTTGCGGGCGCGCGCACAAGCGCGTATGTGTGTGTTTTCTTTGTGCATGTGTGTGTGTACGAGTGTGCGCTCACGTACGGGAAAGTTCTTGCTATCTGAGCCTGTCAGTAGAAGGCGCAAAGCTGGAGGGCCTCTGAAACCCCTCAAGCAACACAAAACTGCCTGAAAATGGCTTTTCAGACGTAGCGCATAGAAACAGAAGGTTGGCAGCAGATGGCCAGCAACTGCTTACATGGAAAACTGCAGTCAGAACAGGAAGCAAGCACTTCAGACATCCCCGTTTATTTGTTTGTTTGTGTGAGTGTGTGAGTGCGTGTGTGTGTGTGCGTGCGTGTGTGTGTGGTTGTGTGTGTGTGTGTGTACGTGTGTGTGCGTGTCTGTGTGTGTGTATGTGAGTGTGTGCATGTGTGTGTGCATGTGTGTGTGTGTGTGCGTGTGTGTGTTCTTGTGTGTGTGTGTGTGTATGTATGTGTGCATGTGTGTGTGTCTGTGTTCTTGTGTGTATGTGTGTGTGTGTGTGTTAAAAAAAAGGTAAAGGTGTGATTTTTTATAGCGACTTTCCACCATTGATCGGTGCTCAAACCGCTTTACACCCACCCCCCTGATCACTGGGCATCTTGATCAATCCTCACTGGTATCTTACAACAAACATTGTGACAGACATTTAAGACGTACACAGTCAGGTACCAACATCAACTCCGCTCCCTGGGGAGTATTCCAACCCGATGCTGGCGCTTGGCCGCATACAAGGGTTAATCCTACTACAGTTTGCCAACATTGCCCCCACCCGGTTTTACTTTTGGGTGGGGAGAAACAATGTGAGTTAAGCATGTTGCTCAAGGATGCAACTCTGGGAACTGCGCAGCTTCGAACGCCGTACCCACTGGCCGCAAGCGACTGTAGGTCCAGCGCGCTAACCACTCGGCCAATCACCAAAGTAGGAGCAAGATACACATTTTTTTCCGAGTGGAAAGGCAGCAGACGACGTGAGGGAGGCAGGAGTTGGCTTTGCTGTACGGTCGGCGATCGTCCCCAATCTCGATGCCCTCCCGAAGGGGATCAGCGACAGGCTAATGACGTTACGTCTCCCCCTGGTATGCAGCACTCACCTCACTGTCATCAGCACCTACGCCCCAACCATGACCTACAGCGAAGAAGTGAAGGAGCAGTTCTACCCTGACCTGCGACAGGTCATCAGTGCAGTTCCCGTTCGCGACAAACTTCTCCTCGTGGATGACTTCACCGCCCGGATTGGCAAAGACCAAAATGCGTGTCATCGATTCCCATGGCGTGGGCAAAATGAACTCCAACGGAGAGCTGCTCCTCACACTTTGTTCGGAAATGGGACTACCATCACCAACACGATTTTCTATCAGCCGGACATGCACAAGGTCACGTGGAAGCACCCCCGCTCAGGACACTGGCACCTGATAGATTCCATCATCACCAGGCGTGGGGACTTGAAAGACATTCACAACACACGGGCCTTAAGGGGAGCGGAGTGCTGGACTGATCACGTTTTGCTCCGCTGCAGAGCTGCCTTTCAACTGGCGCGCAAGCACTGCAGACAGGCTGGCAGCATCAAGCGAAAGCTGGATGTGAGGAAGCTCAGTGATCCACTCGTACAAGAGACCTTCAGCAAGGCCTTGTCTGACGACCTGTGTGCTGCTCAACCAAATGACTCTGACCCGGAGGCTGCCTGGGTTTCTTTCAGGACACCGTCTACAACACTGCTAAGGTCCGTCTTGGTCACCCAAAGAGGAAACATCAGAGTTGGTTTGATGACAACAACTCTGAAATTCAAAAGCTTCTCAATGAAAAGAGAGCTGAGAACACAGACTGGTTGAGCAACAGCGTGAGTGCCTCCAAGCATATGCGCTTCAATAAGCTGCGGAGGGAGGTGCAGACACAGACGAGACGGATGAAGGACGCGCGGTGGGGAGCTAAAGCGAAGGACCTCCAGGGCTACGCTGACCAACACGCCACAGAAGTTTTCTACAATTGCCTCAAGTCTATCTACGTGCCTCCAGCCAGCACCATGACAGCAGTCCGCGCACCATACGGCACCTTGTTGCCTGATACAAAAGGACAATCTGACGCGCTGGACAGCTCACTTTAGCAAGCTCCTCAACAAGACCTCAGATGTGGACCCACAAACATTCCCCAGCGACCCCTCACTCTGCCCTGGACACTACAAAGACACACAAAAACGCAAAGCGGTCCTGCATCATCCCAACGATCGGGTGGGAGGCCCTGGCTGCTGACCACAGTGATTGGCGACAGCTAGCGTACAAAGGCACAGGGCCTACGAAGCAGAGCGCCTGGCCAGCCTCGACAGGTAACGCCAGGCCAGAAAAGACAAAACAGAAGGCCCCACTCCCGCTGCAGCAGCCTGCCCCGTGTGTGGACGTCCCTGCGCAACGGAGTTTGGCCTGATAACACACATGAGACCCCACTGACGTCATCTTTGCAGAGCGAAGGACCTCATTGATGATGATGATGGTGTGTGTGTGTGTGTGTGTGTGTGTGTGTGTGTGTGTGTGTGTCTGTGTGTGTGTGTGTGTGTTCTTTTATGTAGGCAATGAGTGATACATTTGTGGAATCAGGTGTGTGGTTTTTTCCAGCGTACCCACTCTGATTAGATAATGACTTACTTCGCACGTTTTCCCTGTGAATGCATATTATTATTGTAAACAATATGCTTTTCGTAGTAATCTTACAATGCCTTTGACTTGCTCGATGCTCACAAATTCACACATCTAGGCGCATGCACATAGCGCGTGCACACTACACACGCACATTTACATGCGTTTGTGCACGCGTATCGCGCACATACACAAACACGCACACACACACACACACGCATAAACATGCACAAACACATAAACATGCACAAACACACACACACACGCATAAACATGCACAAACACATAAACATGCACAAACACATAAACATGCACACACACACACACACACACACACACACACACACACACACTCATATGCACAGGCATGGTCATCTGCATGCGAGCGTGCACGCAGCAGGGACATATTCTAACCACCAAAATACTGCTAAGAAAGACTATGGTAAAATATAATGGACACTGCCTTTATCAGGACATTTAATCTTGAGGACAACTGCACTGTATGGTTTTCATCCCTGACAACATTGCGATGATAATAGACTAGCAGGCATTCTAAATTTAGACACATGGTTGCAATGACAACTTTGACCAAAGTAGCCTTTTCCCCTCTGTCTAAACTTCCAAGCAACAATCACGTTACTGGTATATGGATCCAAAGTTTGGTATTGTCTGCTATCTTCTCCATTATATAGCAAAGTGAAATTAGAAAAAAGTGAGGAAAATACACGATGCATGATGTAGATAATTTTATTCATTAATGTTTTGTTTCCAGATTACTAAGGCCCTCTTCAGGGCTACCAAACGGCCCACTTCAGGGCTACCAAAAAATGTTGGAACAATTTCCTCGTGTCATCGGGGTATCCACAGTACCATGAAGAGGAAGAATAACAAGAGCATAAATCGATGTTATTCAGCGACCCAGCATACCTCTAGTAGATTAAAAGTGCAGCTGTGCGTTCAATTTTCGTTTCATCGTCAAGCAATGCACGTGTAGGTTTTTCAGTTTTCATGACCTGAGCAGTTAATAATATTAATGCATCAAAGGCATACAATCAACACTACTAAAAGTGTTCTTTGTCTTCCTCTTGAAACACTGATGAATTTCTCCATCTGCGCATGACATTAACGCATGTATTTTTTTAAATGACACTCGATCCGACACTTTTCCGTCTAGTCAGACGTTGGCTACAAACAGTACAACATGACTCCATTATATTTCCCGCTCATTAATATTCATATCTACTAATGAGTGGGAACGAGTTTCCTGCAAGGAGTTCCTGTGTGCCTCCCCTTCTTCAAGCAGGGGCCACACGTACAGGATGGAGACAGTCACAGTGCTGGAACTCCGTAGACATCTTAGAGACGGTTGTTGCTAGTGACGACTCCATGAAAAGCCAACTATTGTTCTTGTAACTCTGTTTCGCTTTCCTGAATGAAATTGATATGACCAACTCAAGCTGAAGCAGACGATGATTTAAATCAGGCACTTCCTGGAGAATGATACTTTCATATTGGAGATGAGAGGCCCTTTCCGTTTGCTTTGGTTTGATGACCTTTTCTGCCTTTCAGCGTTTTTGTATAGCGCGCTTGCTGTTAATGTTGTAAGTAGAATGTTTCTTCAGTTTCATATCTTAGGGTTGCTACATTGTATTCGAGTCACTATGTAGACATAATATAATAGAAATAATAGAAGGTTACGTTTATTACATGTATTTTCACTATTTTCTGCTTACTCTAGTTGAATGAGTTGCTTTCAGGGATTGCAGTGTAAGGAAGCTCCAAAGTCACATATTTAGCTGCAAAACTACATGAGATAAGATGACATAAATCAAAAGCACCTATTTACAACCATGTTCGAGTTGGAATGTCACATGTCACAATAAAAACAACATGAGCATGAGTCCTTTAGGATTGCATTGATTAGTAAGATGCAAGTTTGTATTTTCTAACGGAGTAAGCGGGGTACCGATATACCTTTTTCGAATATTTCCGTAGGTGTTACATAAACATAACATTAAGAATATCACATGGATATCGATGCAAGCACTTGGACAAATGGGATACGACTACAGACCCTTTATATGTATAAGATTTTACAATGCACGGTACTTGTGCCTTTGGCATAACCTTTTCTCCAGTGGACGAAAAACAACTGTGATGTTTGTCGTTGTAAACACGTTCAAATCGCTTCTGTTGTGTATGCAGATTAATGTTGTCATTGAAAATGTGATATATGCCAAAATGTGAACTAAAGTAGTCTCAGGAAATAGATCCATGGTTTGTGACGAGTTGCTTCCCTTGGATGCAACCTAAGCGTCCCTGGAAACGATGCTGACGTAGTCGTTTGTGACCTTGACCTCTCTGCTCGCTGCGTCCAGAGTTTCGTACTGTCCGTTTCCCTCCGCCTCTGCAAAAAAAGATGCGTTGCATAAAAGATATGCATGATATAAGAAGATATTTTTACGATTAACGGCGATTTCTGTAGATGTAACACTACGTGCAATTCGAGTGTCTGCTTACGCTTTTTTTAAAGAGAGAAAAGATGGCATTCGAGCGTTGACCAGGGTCATGAATGATTTTCATCCAGTGGGTTTGTTACAATAATTCTGAAGGTGAGTTCAGTCTCACTCCAAAACATTACAGTATGAAACTTCCAGCTTTGGAGGTCATGTACAACTGCATTACATAGCAACGTGTTTCATAGAACTTGTGTTTCCATTTGTACACTGGTCAAGTTGGTCAAATACTTGCTTCAAGTGTTAGAAACCGTAATTAAAAAAAAAAACTGTACTGTTTGTAAAGAGGGCTATATTGAGTAGATATCCGGGGAAAACCCTGAAATGTCAACATTCTGCTGATTTGTCTCGGTGTCCTCGAACATTTGCGAGAGAGTTACCTCCCTTTATCCAATGGACAATATAATCATTACTAAATGCGTGAAACAGGCTTGTAGCACACACAAATTACGACAGGAGAATTTAAG
>JAWQFJ010027526.1:35000-48425 GCA_034096865.1 Theodoxus fluviatilis | reverse complement strand
ACCAGTTTGTGACCCTCCGGAATATCAAGAACGTTCATTCGGTATGCTTCTAACCACCACACCTTGTCTCTACCTGAGATTACAACGCTAATAGGCGTCGCCCATCAACAGACGTCAAGGCCACTCCTTCACCCTAACACTTATCGGGACTAAAAAAAAGTTACACATCCTTTGGTTGTCGCGCCTGTTTTGCGTGAAATAGAGCAGTGTGGGGCGCGTAGGCATCTGGTCTCTTATTCAGCATTCGTTGTCTCCATTGCGGTAAGCGCCGTGCGGTCCCACCCACGAAACTGGTGAAAGGGGGGGCCGATACTTGGGTCAATAACACTCCGTTCAGGCGTTAAAATAGTTCCTGCAAAAAGTCACCTGGCAACACCTGTAACTCGATAATCAAGATTCATTGCAGGCAAAGCCGGGTGGCGAATAGAAAAACGTGCGCATTGGCCTTGCCGCCCATGGACTATCCCCCGTCCCCCCCACATACCACATCGCCAAGACAAAAAAAGTGATTCAAGCACACGGATGAATGAGCGCGGAGCTCCCCACTTCCACCCACCCCCCCCCCCCCCCCCTCCCCCCACCCGTCACCCGCCCCTCCCCGGAGCAGTCCCTGTGAATGTGCGATCCCCCCACCCCCCCCCCTCCGCACCACTCCCCCCCGACCCCCCTCCACCCTCCCCCCCCCCCCCCCCCCCACCCCCCGTGGTAGGCAAAATAAGTGGCGTGGGTTCCGACCACATACGGTCATCTTTTCTGCCAGAGCCCTATGTCGGAAATTCGGTTGTTCCCCCCTCAGCCTCCGCCCCCGCCACAGGTCCGCTATGCCCAGACGGGGGAAGCTGTGCCTTCGCTAGGTGAAGGCAGTAATTGACACATTCCGTCACCGAGAGATTACCTATTTGCACCATGAAAGTACACTTCTGGCAGATTCTTCTTGTCTGGAACTAGAAACTTAATGTAACCACATGAACATTGAAAGCCGCCCCGTGATACGTGCGATTTAGAATTATCCCCTATAGATGCTAAGGGAACTCCACACCAAACCAGCTGCTTCTTCATCAGTCGGCAACCCAATGGTTAATAGGCCTCTGTGTCACCTGCCCATCTCACGTAACGATGTGATATTGTAACTAGAATGACACCCCGCCCAAAAATCTTTCCAGAGAAGTTTGTCTCGACGATTAATGATACATACTCTTACCCATTCTCGTCTGGCACCAACATCTCAGTAACTAGTGTCAGCACCTACAGACAAGCTCCCCCACCCAACAAGCAGTCATCCCTGCTTCGATCCCCTGACCACTCCGGGTTATGCACTGTCTACCCTGTTTGTGGTTGCAGCCACAGGCTTCACCACCCGCGGGACACGGAAGAACTACGTGTACCCTCCCCCCCCCCCCCCGCCCAGGGCCCTTCACGACAGCCTGCCGAGGGGGGGTTCCCCCCCACTCTGGTCGCCTTGCGGGGTCCCCCCCCCCCACACAACCCCGAAAAGATTCCCCCTCGCCAGGTCCTACTTGTCCCTCCCCCCCCCCCTGTCCCCTCCTAAACAAGGCCCGAGTCCAATTACCCAGCCCCACTTTCGGAGCATGCTCCCCCCCAGCTCACCCTCGCACTTCCCCAAACTCAAAGTCTCCTGCCTGGAGCTCGGAGGCGCGAACGTAAGCTAGCCCATACATCGTCTACTACCCACCTAATTTACGGACCTTTCCTCCCCCCGCTCCCCCCCCCCCCCCCCCCTCGCCCTCCCCCCCCACCCCGAAATCTGCGAAGAATAAAGGTTTCGTCCCGCCCCTCCCCCCCCCCGCACCCCCTCCCCACAGGCAACCCCGCCCCCCCCCCCCGGTCCCCCAGGAACCGAAAGGCATATCCCCCCCCCCCCCCCCCCCCCCGCCCCCCCACCCCCCACCCCTCCCTCTCCTCCCCCCCCCGCCCCCCCCCCCCGTCAGCCCGAATACCAACCCTGGCCTCAGCTCGGCCCGACCGAATCAACCCTTCTCACGAGAGTTCCCCCCCCCCGACCACCCTGCCGGCCCCCGTGCCAGCCAAAAAAGACAAAGGAAGCAGCCTCGCGAATAAGAACCGAAAAACGGGCCAAAAGAAAAAAGTGAAACAAAGAAAAAAAAAAGTTGCGCCGGAGCCGGCCAGGTGATGTTGGTAGATGTTTTTGTTCCAACTCCACCGCTTGCAAACCCAATCAAAACCCCCCACACGCCGGGGGCCATCTTTGCCTCCCCCACATTGCTCCGCGCACACCATACGCCCCCCGCACCCCCCCCAACACGCACACCTACACGAGGCCCCGAAAACCGAGCGACCCGCTCACCCAAGCACACAACGTCCAGGGCTTACACGGCGGAAACTGGACAAGGAGACAAAGGACAAAATCTCCAAAAGAACAACATGCACGGCTGGTGCCCTCACGCCGGTCCCCCCATAACCCCATCGTCCGCACCAGCGCGCGATCCACACACCAACCCCCAAAATCCGGGATCCCCCCCTCCTGGCCCCCGGACCCCCCGTATGAAGCCCCACATCCTAAGCGCCCCTCCACCGACATCCCTAGCAACAAACCATCCTGTCCCCCCCCACGACTACGCCCCCACAAAGCGTCCCCCCCTCCGAACACGCCAGGTCCTCCCACACATCCAAGCCTTATGCCGCCCCCGACGCGCCAATTAGGGTTCCTTGCAGCCGCTTCACAGAGCAGCCAAAAAAAGTGTGTGAGGTGCCAGCGCGATCCTAACATAGAACCGAGTGAGCCAAGGATACTCGAAGAAGCGGACGAACACGGGGCATAGCGTACTCGTCACCCTGCATTCCCAGTTGCCAAACTAGAACAGCGGCCAGCGGAGGCTCGCCCATAAATTCAAAAGAGACACAGCAATACCACCTGATTGGGGGAAAAATTTGTAAAACACAATCATCATAGAAGTATGGTCCTTAAAATGGGACTATCAACAGTTAGTTGTTGATGGATCCGTGAGGTGGCTGGGGGAAAACAAACATCTTAGAACGGCACAGAATAAAAGGTTTGTATAGGGTGCCTATACAAAGGTTTTGTATAGTAAATACCTGGCAAGTCTAACTATCTTTCTTACTCTGACTGTTTTAGCTCCTTCCCTCTCCCCCCCCTCCCCAATCCATCCCTCCCCCCTCTCTCTTCCTCTCCTTCTATCTCTCTCTCTCTCTCTCTCTCTCTCTTTCATTGCCTGATGTGAAATGTTGTCATTTCCATTCCATCCCCTTCGTACTAGGCCGGACCTCTAACGAAATAACGTGTTCGTTCTCTCTCTCTCTCTCTCTCTCTCTCTCTCTCTCTCTCTCTTTCTTTCTCTTTCATTTTGTTTTTATACATCTCTTTCTGTCTATCTTTGTCATTGTCTGTCTATCTGTCTGTCTATCTGTCTGTCTGTCTGTCTGTCTGTCTGTCTGTCTGTCTGTCTGTCTGTCTGTCTGTCTGTCTGTCTATTTATCTGTCTCTGCCCCCCCCCCCCCTCTCTCTCTCTTTCTCTCTCTCCCAACCCCCACTCCCCGCTTCCCTTAAAGAACAAACTATCCACAAAGGCTGTTGTTGACCAACGAATAAGTCTTCTCCAAGACATTGCCAAGTTTTGGCTAATAAGATGTTGGCGAAGACTTCGCCGAGTCTTGGTGACTATTTGCAAAAATAAACCATTTTTCATAAGAAACTGATTACTGATAGCTTTATGAAAGCCAATCCAATATATCGCGACGGGACGATATATGAAAACTGTTCAGGACAAAGTGACTGCGACTGCTGTTGTGGTTTTCTCGCCGTAATCGATGGATGACAAGAGAGGAAAAGAAAGTGCAAAGTCACAGTGCCTCACTTTGTAGGAAACCGCACACATGTTCAAGAGAAGACCTATGAAGATCACAGTAGTGTATGAACTGTTTGTCCCCTACGTCGGCACAACATTTCAATAATCTGTGTCATGTTTCGAACCATATCACAAAGACCGACATGAATAATTAGTGCAGCATTACACCGGAAGGGAGTCTTCGCAGTGACTCTGGACTGACTTGCTCAAAGTTCCTGCACTGTAGGTCTGAAGGGTCGCAAAGCAACACATACTCCACCACTAGCCGATCAGGAGGTACATGTTTACAGTCATCTTTCCACCTCTCGTGTCGGTCCCCCACGTGTGAAAATAGTCTTTTGATCGCGAATTCATACTAAATCGATAATGCATATGTTACTTAGGATAAACATATGCGATTTGTAAGCAGGAATATATTTCAAGCCTGTACAGTAGCTGTGAAACGGCCGTAAGTAAAAACGAATCGACCGACTTTCCCGCCATCATGCTATGTTTTTGTACCGATAAGAAATCGCAAAGATCACGCGAATATCTCACACGATATATAATTTTCAGTGCACGTTTAATGGAGATTCCAAGTCCTCGCTAAGTTGTAGTAAATTCATGGCGAAGTTTTATTCAGAACCAGAATATATGTAGTGGAATGTTTAACATCCAAGCAAGCATTTAATTTGACATTTATTGCGACACTAACAAGATACTTGAGGGGTACAGAAAAAAGATAATACAACAATGATGTTAATGTCAATGAACCACACGCTCTGTTCATGTTTTGCAGACTACCCGACCTATGTCACCTGTCAGCTGTTTGTGGACAGCATCGACTCCATCAGTGATTCCACCATGGTAAGCTGTGCCGGGAAGATCTACCCGCGAATATCCTGCAATACCATACAAGCCTGAGGATAAATTCCCATGAAACAAATACAGCTTAAAACAGGCGTTATTTCTTATCAATCAACACTTATAGTGATACGTGAATGACTTAACTCTACGTTCATGTGTTTAATGTCCTTAGCAACAATTGAAATGAACGTGTCATGAATGTCACAGTACACAGTAGACCAAATCGTGGCGTCAGGGGTTAGAAACCAACGATGTTTGTTTTACTGGAATCTCGAGTCAAGACGTACAGTATGCATGCATTTTGCTCTATTCATTCATGTTCTATAGCCAACGCACACTGACCTTTTGTGACTGAGACACAATTTATATATACTAAAACAATGATTTTTCTGATATCCCATGATTAAAATTACAGAAACAACGTACACGTTTTAAGAGTAGACTATTTGCAAAACAAAGGACAGGCTTTTATTTCATTTGATATTTGGCCCCTTAACG
This sequence comes from Theodoxus fluviatilis, assembly GCA_034096865.1. Taxonomy (NCBI): domain Eukaryota; kingdom Metazoa; phylum Mollusca; class Gastropoda; order Cycloneritida; family Neritidae; genus Theodoxus; species Theodoxus fluviatilis. The sequence goes on along the minus strand of JAWQFJ010027526.1, from coordinate 43,236 downwards.
AGTATATTCACACACTCATTGATAACACAGTTTTTAATTTGAAAAAGCATTACAGGAGACCACGTGACTAACAACACAGCAATCTATTCAGCAACCAACCTATTCAACAGACCAATGTTTAAAGACAAGAAGTGACCCCTAAGTGGTACCAGGTAAAGTTACAATCCTCACCCTACGCACTGAGCGTGCAAGTGCCATTCTTCCATCCTGCAGGACTACACGATGGCGCTGATGCTGCGTCTGAGCTGGGACTATCCCGAGCTGAAGTTTTCCTACAAGGATGTGGAGTTCTTCGAGGTGGACAGCACCAACGTCAACCACTTCTGGATCCCTGATCTGTACTTCCCCAACGAGAAGAGGGCCTCCCTGCACAAGATCATGGCGCCCAACAGAATGATCCGACACTACAGTAACGGCAAGATCGCATTCTATGCCAGGTAGGGAGATGACCTTGACGCTTACTTTGGAGTTAGTTTGTTACAACAAAAAGAAAAACAAGTTTATTGTTTTAAAGTAGTAGTAAACAAACTAGAACTCTGGAAGGTTATCTGAAATCATGGAAAGGCCTGAAATAGACGGACCTCCGTATTTCAGCTGTAGAATAGTCCTGCAATTATTTCATGCGGTGTTGAAGTTCGCTCTGTCGGTCTCTCTTAGTCTGGGGAGTCCTCATTTGTAATACATACCCATTTATGCGGCAAGGAAAAGTACTCTGTGATGCATGTAGAAATATTCATTAAAGCTGCTGAACCAAGAGAGAGAAACTATTCGTATTTGTATTGCCTGCTTGGAGATAGGACCTATTCATACTTTATGCTGGGCTAATCTGGACTCTTTCCTGCTAATCGACGGAAGATCTAAATAAAGTATAAATAATAACACGCCTAATATTTGCTTTGAATAGATGTTAGCGAGTTTGGGCCTTCAGTTTCTATTGAATAGACAAGACAATGACGTCAAATAAATGATTATATGACCAAAGAGACTTCCGTGAGGATGTTCGTTGAACACACACAACTTGTCTTTTTGTTCGACAAAACTTTATCGTACACGACAGCGTTACAAATCAAGCCGCATTATCCAAGTCGGCTGAAACTCCCTTTGTTTTGGTGGTCCTTGCAAGACCACTTGAATGCAAGGGGGAAAATGTGCTATGATAATGTTCAAGTTACTTTGGAGTTGAGGGTTATGTGCTTCTGCGCTGTCTGAACGTCAAACACAACTCTATCGGTTCCACTATTTTCGCTGGTCAACTATTAAATTTGCGTACGCTGTCAGTATTACGCAGACACGTGTTTTGTTGTGAAATTGTAGTGCGCGTTTGTTAATCAGTTCATGTACCCCAGTTAATGAAACGCACTTTGACTTTGCCTTCAGATTGTCCCTCAGTTTGAGTTGTCCCATGGACCTTCGCAAATACCCCTTCGATCGCCAGACCTGCTCAGTGTTTCTGGAGAGCTGTAAGTTTTTATCATTAACATAAATGTTGGTGATAACTGATAATAATGCAAGCTTATCCTCCCCCCTCTCTCTCTCTCTCTCTTTCTCTCTCTCTCTCTCTCTGTCTCTGTCTCTCTCTCTCTGTCTCTCTCTCTCTCTGTCTCTCTCTCTCGCGCGCGCGCGCGCTCGCTCTGTGTGTGTGTGTGTGTGTGTTTGTGTGTGTGTATGTGTGTGTGTGTGTATGTGTGTGTGTGTGTGTGTGAGAGAGAGAGAGAGAGAGAGAGAGAGAGAGAGAAAGAGAGAGAGAGAGACGGACGGACGGACGGACGGAAAGCAGGTGAGTTAGAGGGCTGACCTGGTATGCAAGGTCAGACACAGACAAAGCAAGCAAGATACTTCGCACCCAAACCTTGTACAACAAAGACCCTCAGGCACAACTGATAAGCACCCTCCTGTCTCTGTTTTGCTGCCAGTCGGCTTTGACCAAGCCAAGGTGCAGCTGCAATGGCCCAATGCAACGGCGGTGGAGATCAACCCCGACATCAAGATGCCGCAGTTCGAGCTGACGGACACAAAGGAAGGCCACTGTTCTGGCCCACGTGCTGGCATTGGTAAGCAAACATGGCAAGATGAGAGGATGAACATATCATAATCACGGAGAAAATAACACTGGTGTTTATGTGCGTGCGCACGCGCGCATGTGTATATGTGTGTTTCTTTCAAGGTGAGATCATAAATACTGATTAGGCTTCGACGTGTTACATCAGTTCACATCGATGTTTCTGTGTTAAGCGTCTGTTTCTATCATGTTAATTAACTATACTTTTATCTTTATTCTTGCATGAACACCGCGATTACTCAGTGCGATATCATTGCAAGGGTCCATCGAATTGTGTCCACCTTAGATTAAAACACATTTTCTATCCGCAGACCAATGTTGTTTGACAGTTCATGGCTGTTTGGATACAGTATTCTATTACTATTCTCTGAGAGTCATAGCTGCTTTATTGCGTTTTTTTAAATGGGTGGGTGGGGGGTGGGGGTGTTTGAGTTCCTTTTCCCTTTTAATGTGCATCACAGCCGATTCACTCCATATAGATATATATGTCAGCTACCGTGTTGAATGAAACATTTTGATAGTTCCGTCCAGTGTGTGACCCACGTGGTATATTAATCTGAAATTCCACACAGTATTAGCTCTTTAATGGTAATAACAATTGCAGGGAATCAGTAAGCATCGCATGGTAATAAACAAATTTTGAATGAGTGTTCCCAGGAAAACAATAAAAGACAAATCATAAAGCTCTTATGTGAAGGAACTAATACACGGGGAAGCTGACAGTAACCACCCCTGTACATGTACTTGCCTTTATACCCACACATGTCTAGATCTCCAAGCATTATTATTTCCTCTTCGTAGGCAACCACAGCTGTCTCCAAGCGTCCTTTGTGCTGGCCAGAAACCGCACCTACTACATCATGCAGATGTACGTGCCTACCATATTGATCGTGACGCTGTCATGGATCTCCTTCTGGCTCAACGTGTCCTCCGTGCCTGGCCGCGTGTCCCTGGGCGTGCTGACCGTGCTGACCATGACCACGCAGTCCTCCAACGTCAACGCCTCCCTGCCCAGGGTCTCTTACACCAAGGCTATCGACGTCTGGATGGTCATGTGCCTCATGTTCGTCTTTGCCGCACTACTGGAGTTTGCCGTGGTCAACGTCCTGAGCCGTAGGGACAAGATGCAGCTCAACCGCTTCTTCAAAAGACAGGAGGCCATGGTGGTCAAAGAGGTGAGAAGTCAATCTGGATAGAGTTGTAGTGGTAGAGATTATGGTAGTTGTAGTAGGAGTCATTCTAATAGTATTCAGAAGTAGCACTACTAAGATATATATTATTATAGAATGAGTCAGAATCATCATGGAAAATCATTGTGAAACTCACACTCTGTGATCCATGTCTGTCCCGCTTATCACTCGATTCCATCAGAGCGTTGAGGTATTTAATGTCTGTGACAACCACAAAAATAGTATTTCCATCTTGGACCTACGCGTCCAGCAGAGGCCATTCGTATACCTCAGTCTGTTCCGCCAACATCGAAGTCCTCTGTCTTCAACCCATCTCCCCATTCCCCATTCCCTTCACTCCCTCAACCTTCCCCAAACCCCAAAGCCCCAACTTCCAACCCCCTCTCGAACAAAGGAAAGGGCGACGGTTCCTGATACAGTGTCCGTGATCCAGTGGATCAAACAGATGCATGGTAAGGGAAAAACCATAAATCAAAAACTTGAACACTTGACGCAAGGCGTCTTGCGCGAGAATTCCCCTGCCAGATGAAGCGGATGCCCTCTCGTGTGAATTCCCGTGCCTTTCTCCAGAGAAACTTGACCCTCAGCAGTTGCTGGTGAATAAAATCTGCAAGTCAGATATCAGAATGAGATAATATGTTCCTCGCACGGGATTTCCAAAAAATCTACGACGCCAATGACCAGTAAGAGCTATTCAATGTGCATGCATAATGAAACTGATATCGGTTGCCTGCATATTCAGATCCCCATTATGCCGGTCACGTTCGTTACGCAGATAAAAGCGACATGTTCTAATTTAGATTTGAATACGGACTCTGGTGGAGAATTTCTTTTCTGAAAAAAACAAACTTGTCCGATCCCATGAGCGTTCAAAGATGCCCAAGAGAAATTCATTGCGGGTTCTTTCTGGTTTTTATTTTCATGGACTGCCTTGGAAAAATAAGATAGGGAGATACAAGAAGATAAAATGTCAATGAATGATTTTTTCTGGGAAGTTGTAGAATATCAGATGTTTGGAATAAAAAAAGTCGCACCCTGAATCGGACGTGTTAAAGAATCATCGTGACTTGCAATCGTACGCTTTTATTCGTCCTTGATGTGCATTTTCTAATCATTTCATCTAGTAGTGGCTCTCAGTTTCCATGCAAATGTATCTCTTTTCCCCTTGAACTATATCAATTATCTGACTTCCTCACATTACATCTCAGTTTCCCTGTATGCAGAACATCATTTATACTGATGAAGTGTATTCAAGTTACATAACATTTTAGGCTGCAAGATTGGAATCCTGACAAAGTGTTTCCTAATTCTTCTTAAACTGCCTTGAATTTGTTTTGAGGGGTTGCTCTTTTTGTTTCTTTGTTTTGCGAAACTTAAAATTGTTGGTACCTGCCGATGGGTAGGCCTAGTAATGGTAGAGTTGCGGAACAGGCGATGGACTACACCACAGAGATCTAGCCCTGTGAAATACAATAAGGTGCAACATATGATATAAAACACATAGTCTTTGATATGATTTCACTATTAACATAATGGCCCTTTAATTGACCACCATATGAGACGATCAAATTTATTGCTGGACACATAACGATCGCGCAGTTGCAAGAATCGACACAACTCTGTTTTCGAACAATGTATACATTTTCCGACTAAGTGTTTGGCACAACTTTATCTCACTCTCTTTTAGTCGCTTCACAATAACAACGTGTTCGTTGGCTTGGCTTTTGTTGCTTATTCATTTACTAGAGAAGGTCTATGGCGGGATTGTCAAGAAGAGCCTGCAAATGGAATGTGGTACACAGCGCATAAGACTTGTTTCCCTTCAACAAATATACTGTGATAATCAATTTGGTTTTGTTCACGAGGTCTTAAGGGCAGCATTTAAGAAAAAACCTCCAAGCTGGGATAGGACCTCTATGTGCAAGACGATATGCGTATTTGCAAGGAACTGGGCGCAGTCGCTCTGTCGATCAATACAACAAGCCTGGGCTGGCTTCAAATCTTGTAGACCCTCTAGCTCCAGGCGCTCTATGCCCCTTTCAGCTGGCGAATTTGCATGCGGAATTAACTGGAACGGTGCTACATGGACGGGAACATAGAGCGGTTTGCAAACTAATTACTTTATTTGGAGGACAGTCCACTGAACACTTGATGACGTGTATTCTCCACTGCTTCTGGCCGTGTGGCTTGCTCTTTGAAGTAGGGCTGTTGGAACTGGATCGCTTCGACCGCGATCTTTAAGGCGGTGAAATACTAGAAAGGAGAAAGCGGACAACACAGAAGTTAGTTGGAAGTCGCACTGAACTGGAGAGATGGAGAGGAAGGAAGCAGCGCACGACCAGTGCTCTGCTGAATATGGAACAACGAAGCGATGGAACGCATTACAGTTATATTTTCACGAAATCCTTTCAATCTGCTTCAACGATAAAAACCCGTGCTGATTCAAACTCGAAAGGTTAAAGAAAGGCCCCTAAAGAATGAAAACGGACATTCAAGACAAAACCTTCAAAAACGGTTGATAGCGTGCAAGCACCAATTCCAAGCAGCTAAGGGTTTATTTTGAGCAACTAAGTGCAGAGCGAATATAGACCTCAGTGCTGATACTGACGTGAAGCAGCTGCCTGGACCAGTCATTTTTCTAATGCTTTTTCTTCGCATAGTTTAGATGATTCTGCTTTCTTCCTATTTGCCCTTTGTGCTCTTTCCTGCTGGATTGTAATCTCCATGATGCATGTGGCGACTTGCCTGCTCGTTTCTGCGCAATTACACTCCTGCAGTGCTGCCGCTTGCCTGCAGCAAAAGTCCATTTATTTTCCATGGACGGCATCCAGGATGAGTCGCCACCAATCATGTCATTAAATACTTAAACATGAAATGCTCAGACACCACTTCCACCGAGTGATATGTACCGATAGCATGTTGTGTCGATAACTTGCTTATCTTCCATTTCACCTCTTCCGAACCGCACTACTGCTCGTTGAGCGATGGCCGAGACCTAATGGGGAGCCGGTGAATTGATGAGGATGGATTTTATGATCTAGCAAGCCTGTCCAGATTATTCTTCTCCGTCGGAGTGGGACCTCCCTTTCCTGGAGAGCTGCGCCGGGGGAGCAGCTAGGGCGATGGCCGGGGTTCTCCCATGTGCCTGATTAATGGCGGTCATCCTGTTTTTCCGCCACTGCCGCCCCGTGAGGCTAAACCACTCAGAGCCTCAGCAACAGAAATGTGTGGCAGTCCAACGGAAGTACACGTATCAGTCGGGCATTCATCGAGGCGTGACTACTGCGGAAAGTCCTTGTGAAAGAAAACGAGGCTACCAGAATCCCTACTCTCCTGTGTCAGTCTCATGAGAGGGGAGTGGTGTTTAACTAAGGACGATGCTTAATGGACGTGATGGTTTCAGTGTAGATGTATGAAGATTAAGCCTCTACGCACCGCTGATTACCACGATGGGTCTCTGTCTGTGTTCTTGGATTGTTCCTCTCTATTAACTGCTCATGCTGCTTTAGAGCAAGTAGGACGGAAACGCCGATGCTGATATTGTTCAAGACGGGATGATTCACATTGTTGCTGCTCATGGGCATAGAGATTGAGATAAAAATATTTAGTTAGATGACTTGAGCGCAATGATTTTATTTCTGACTTTTCTACTTTTCTTTGGTCTCTACTGTGCAGAGTCCAAACACAGGGTAGAATATTGATTTGTTAAGTTTTTCAAATGCAACAGACCGTCGTAGCCGTGCTGTCGGGTTCTGATTATTTTCAAACAATGAATGTTTCATATAGCATAACATAACATATACTTTTTTAATAAGGGCTGCATCGCAAGAGACTGGGCTTAGACTGCAGTCCTAGAATTGATAAAGTTTGAGATACTTATTGCATTTGGTATAAAAGATCGTCGGTATCTATATGTGTTTTGGGGGGACGGAATCTGTTGCTTCGTGGATGAGACTGGAGTGGAATTATGTGTGGAGGGGGTGATCTGTGTTACTCAAGATGACATGTGTCTTCTTTTGCACTCGAGTGAAATGGATCTGGCTGAAGGTTTCTATTGGTGTACCAATGATGTTTTGTCCCTTCTTAACAAATTTATTCAGAGTGTCTGTGTCTCTCATGCTGATGTTACCCCCCTAACACACTACTGCATGTGTCATCACACTACTTATAATTGCAAAGTAGAATGTCTTCAGCAGCTCTCTGCCTACATCAAACAATCTCAATTTACGCAGGCAATACAGTCTGGTCTTTAGTGTTTTCACAATATACTCTGTGTTTTCTTTCCAAGTCAGTCTATCATCAACTACTACCCCAAGATATTTGTAACGTTGTATCTTCCTAGAAGAATCCACTTCTGTGCCCAATAACTGTTCCCACATTCTGTGTCAACGATTTAAATTTTGTTGATATTGGTCACACATCCCCTTTGACCTTTACGAATATATATATATTTTTGTTCTTCCTTTTGGAACACTAAATTCAGGGTGATTCGTTTCTCCTTTCCCCTTCAGCATTGCTTCTTGACACTTCAGTCTCTGACCCTGTGAAGCTGTCCTTGTCTCTGCAGACGGTGGTGTCTACTGAGGGTGAGGTGCAGCTGCGGGAGGAGCCTGCCCCCAACCCTGTAGTGGTGACGGGGGCCTCCATGGCGCTCTTCGTGGACCAGATCTCCCGCCTGCTCTTCCCAGTGGCCTTCATCTGCTTCAACATCGGCTACTGGGCCTACTACATATACACGCCAAACGAAGACCTCATCAGTAACTTCTAGACTTGAAATGCTAGAACTCACTTCCCTAGGATCACATGAGCAGCACCGAGATGTTGCATCAGTACTGAGTCGTTACGGCAGTTAGTCCATGCCCGCTGAGGCCCATCCCAACAGAACACATTTCCAGTGTTACGGTGAAGATGGCAGACGAAACTGAGTACGGTTTAGCATCCAGCAGCATCACATTGAGCATATGTGACCAGCCACGACAAAACCAGT
>JAWQFJ010027526.1:25000-30000 GCA_034096865.1 Theodoxus fluviatilis | reverse complement strand
AACTTGGCAGGGGTGGCCAAGTCCTATACATCCGCGTCTGCCAAGCTAACTCCCTTCCTTTCGTCTGTGTCTCGAGCAATTTGATGTCTTCCGCCCATGCGTGCTGTACTGACGGACGGACATCATTCCAGGTGCGATGGATGAAGATTAATGACGTCTGATCTGTGTTCATGCATAATGTCCTCACATAGAAGTAGCCAGAAGGACCACACAGTCACATTTACGCGAGCGAGGGCACACACAAATACGCCCCCCCCCCCCCCCCCCCCCGCGCGCGCACACACACACACACACACAAACACATACAGGGAGGGAGAGAGTGAGAGAGTGAGAGAGTGAGTGAGTGAGTGAGTGAGTGAGTGAGTGAGTGAGTGAGTGAGTGAGTGAGTGAGTGAGTGAGTGAGTGAGTGAGTGAGTGAGTGAGTGAGTGAGTGAGTGAGTGAGTGAGTGAGTGAGTGAGTGAGTGAGTGAGTGAGTGAGTGAGTGAGTGAGTGAGTGAGTGAGTGAGTGAGTGAGTGAGAGTGGGGGGAGGGCGATGGAGAGAGAGAGAGAGAGAGAGAGAGAGAGAGAGAGAGAGAGAGAGAGAGAGAATGCAGACATCTTTAAGAGAACCACGTATTTGATTTGCTCATATTCATCAACCAATACAGAAGGATTTACAACTCTATTCAAAATTGCTTTCAGTTTATGTATATTCACGTGCATTACCCTTAATGTGTTTAAACGCACAATGTACTCGCGATTATTTCCTTCAGTACCACACAGCGTGTAACATTTGTGTACACGCATGACTATTTCGGAATATTGACTACTTATGATCCACAATGCATTCACAGATGCATGTGCAAAGTTAAAATAAACTCTCTGAAGAACGAGGCTGCTTCCGTTCTGTTCCAGACGGAATACTAGAGAACACGACCAAAACTATATGTGAATAATGCTCGACTTGTATGTCACAAACTCGTATAAACCTCTAGCAGCTTATTGGTTTTCCACAGAACGAATTAATTATCTCAGAAGCGCGAGTGGATTCGCCTTAGAGCATCTAATCAATACAGACCTACAGAGCTCTTCACCCTTACCAACATGATGCTAACGATGTGGCCGCATCTTCCGAAACACCTGCTCATTTCACACAGTCCATGATGGAGAAGTGGGGCATGCTGGCGAGAAAGACAGCAGGATGAACAGCGACAGCCGTCATGCAAATGCGCTGCTAATAAGGAGCAGGTCATCTATCATGGAAGGTAATGAAGGCATAATTCATTTTGCTTTGGGGCCTGCACGTCCTCTTAGACCATGTAGAGGGCAATGGCAAATGTGCACATTCGTCGATGGTGTAGAACAATCGAGGAAACCTTGATAATGCCATGCATACCCTTTCGAATGTGTGTAATCAGACCAAACAATGAATAGTACAATGCCACTCTTTGGACCTGTCATACAATCAGCTTTAATAAAAATTGTTCTAGTTTGCAGCTATCGCCGTGCATGCGTAATGCACTTGCTGATATATGTAGTTGCCCTCACGTGCAAGACAAATGGTTATGAGAGAGAGAGAGAGAGAGAGAGAGAGAGAGAGAGAGAGAGAGAGAGAGTCCAGACTGAGCAAACTGTACTCTATTGTAAAGGTTGATAAGAAGCACAAATGACGCCGATTCATTTCTGACTCAGGTTTACATCACTCTACATATTTCTAAAACAAATTCAAGAGAGAAAGTTTTCGGAAAATAGCATGGACGGTACACAAAATGTTGGAGTACGTCCAGCTAAAACTGCAGACGGAATCGAATTTTTTAACGGACAAATATTCTATCAAAACTTTATTCCTTGAAACCACATTCACACACATTTGGCGACACTGAGTTCTGTAACTTTGAAAAATGCAGGAAAGCCAGGCTTAGCGGCTAAGCCTGGAAAATTCCATTTATTGAGTGATTAGGGACATTCGTAGATAAGAGCATAACATTGATCGTCCATTGGGATATCAGGAGGCAATGCCGTTGGTGTTATAAGCAAGGGGACGCCCAGGGAAAGCATGGCAGAAAAGGTCGACTTCGTTGGAATCAATACAGTGCCGTTGTGTGCTTCCAGTGAGCACCAATTATTGATATGCCACCCTCGTCTTCTCTGACCGCCCGTCCACTGCGGCCCAATAATGCCCACAAGACTTGAAGATGCTGGCCTGCAGCCAAAGTTTAGTATTCTGCTCTGGAGCAATCTGATGGGAACAATTCTGACTTACTATTGGGCACCAATCACCGGGTAAAAAGTAGCACAGAAAACAAAAGTTGTTTTACTCTTTTTCTTTTTTAATAATTGAAAGTGCTCGAAGATTTTTTTCCCGGACGCCCAGTGCACATAATGACACTGCTTATTCGACAATTCTTCCTTACAAACTTAAGAATGTCTACTTAATGTTGAAATATGACGACGTCAAAATCTGTCCCTCCCCCTCTCCCCCCCCTCCCCCCCCCCACCTCTCTCTCTCTCTCTCTCTCTCTCTCTCTCTCTCTCTCTCTCCCTCTCTCTCTCTCTCTCTCTCTCTCTCTCTCTTTCTGCCTGCCTGCCTTCCTGCCTGCCTTCCTGCCTGCCTTCCTTCCTGCCTGCCTGTCTTCCTGCCTGTCTGCTTGTGTATGTGTGTGTGTGTGTCTGTCTGTCTGTTTGTCTCTCTCTCTCTCTCTCTCTCTCTGTGTGTGTGTTTATGTACACGTATGTGTGCGTGTATGTATGTATCAATGTATGTGCAGATGTGTATGTGTGCGCATGCGTGCGTATGTGTACCTGTATGTTCGTGTTATCTTGTATGTTTGTTTCGGAAAGACGATATATGCTTCGCCCTGCAGAACGCCATGTCAAGCCCAGAAACAGCTTGCTCATCAAATCTCTTGGCTAATTTTACGTTCTGCCATCTCACTCCTCATCCTAATGGATCTACGCAAATTTTGCCGATATGTTCCTCTGCTAATACTGCTCTGCTCACCCTTTGCCTTCATTCCACCACCTTCACATCTTTGATCTCAACTTCTCTTATTCTTTTATTTATCATTTACATTTTCTCGTCCTGTGTCTTATTTCTGATACTTTCCTTTGTCCTCGTCCTTATCTGCCCCCCACCGACCTTTGTTTTTGCTCGTACAGTTTTATTCGTTACCGACTACTCATCTCGCATCCTGTGTGTACTAATATATTGTAATTCTTTGCTCGTTTGTCTCTTTTTCAAAGAGTGGTTACTCAATTGCTCACCAAAGATTTGGTTGAATTTTTTCCTACAACTCTTCCAGATATTTTTCGCCAGATTAGTCCATGCAGTTCCTAGAGTGTCTGCATTGATCTCCATGCAAGTCCCGTTCCTGTTCATCTGTCTTTTCCGCACATCATCCGCTCTTTTATTCCCCTCTCCGTCTTCCTGCGCCAACTGCTCCTGTTGCTGCTCCTGCTGCTGCTTCTGCTCCTGCTTCTCCTCCTCCTCCTCCTCCTCCTGCTGCTGCTCCTGCTGCTGCTCCTGCTCCTGATGTTGCTCCTCTTCCTCCTCCTCCTCCTCCTCCTCCTCCTCCTCCTCCTCCTCCTCCTCCTCCTCCTCCTCCTCCTCCTCCTCCTCCTCCTCCTCTTCCTCCTCCTCCTCCTCCTCTTCCTCCTCCTCCTCCCCCTCCTCTTCCTCCTCCTCCTCCTCCTCCTCCTCGGCCTCCTCCTCCTCCTCCTCGGCCTCCTCCTCCTCCTCCTCCTCCTCCTCCTCCTCCTCCCCTCGGCCTCCTCCTCCTCCTCCTCCTCCTCCTCCTCCTCCTCCTCCTTTTCCCCCTCCTCCCCCTCCTCCTCCCTCCTCCTCCTCCCTCCTCCTCCTCCTCCCTCCTCCTCCTCCCTCCTTCTCCTTCCTCCTTCCTCCTTTCTCCTTCCTCCTTCTTCCTTCTTCCTTATTTCTTTTCTTCCTTCTTTCTTCTTCTTCTTCTTTTCTTTCTTCTTCTTCTTCTTCTTCTTCTTCTTCTTCTTCTTCTTCTTCTTCTTCTTCTTCTTCTTCTTCTTCTTCTTCTTTTCCCTCTTCTTCTTCTTCTTCTTCTTCTTCTTCTTCTTCTTCTTCTTCTTTTCCGTCTTCTTCATTTCCGTCTACTTCTTCTTTTCCTCCTCCTCCTCCTCCTCCTCCCTCCTCCTCCTCCTCCTCCTCCTCCTCCTCCTCCTCCTCCTCCTCCTCCTCCTCCTCCTCCTCCTCCTCCTCCTCCTCCTCCTCCTCCTCCTACCACTGCAGCTGCTGTGGTATATGTAATCCTCCTGTTCTTCACTTCTCAGCATGCGGCTGCCGCAGCAGTGCCATTTGATCGCAGAGTTCTACGTCCCCCTACCTACCTGACGCATCTTGCGAAGTACCCCGTCGTTGCCTACCAGTCTGGACAGACAGTTCTCAAGTCTTTGAGCCGGGCCAGAGTGGTGCTAATCAAGCCATACTTTTTCCAAACTCCTACGCAAGCCCAGCGTTAAGTAGGCGTGGCTACGCCTCGAGCTGCCCCGGATGATTGACATGCTACTCGCCCGGCGGGCACACGAGGGCGCTGAGAGCGCATGCGTTCTGTGATCGGCCGTTGCAGGCTGAGAGAAGCGACGCCTGGTGGTTAGCACTACTATCGCTCCTCGCTTCCCCTTTCTGTCTGCCAGGAACTGTCCCGGTTGCCTGGCTGCCTCGTTCGAAGAGCGGGTGGTGGTGCATGACACACTGTTGCCTTGCTGCTTTCTCTTGTCTGGACTCACCATCGCCCGTGCCTCCGGCCCTCGTCCCGGGCACGACCCTACTGTTTTGTTCCCATCTCTGACGCAAGGTTTTCCCTCATGGACTGGCCACTGCAAACTTCCTCAGCCGCCAAATTGCATTGCGAGCGTCCGGAAATAGACGTTCTGGAAAAGAAAACCGTGCAGTTGTAGGCCTCTCATTCAGCCGCAGAGTATCATAGGGAGTGCGGTGTGCAAACATCGCAATGCTCGTGGTGATCTCACTTTGATACGCCCTGTCAAGG
>JAWQFJ010027526.1:20000-22500 GCA_034096865.1 Theodoxus fluviatilis | reverse complement strand
ATTTTCTAGTTCTGAAACAGTTTGCTACATTGTATCACATGCTTGTTTATAGAAGGAGAAACACTAACTAGCATATCAATTTTATGGTCTATTATAAATGAGTGCAAAAGAAAGGTAAACATGCATTATCTGCCTCTCTCTGTGTCTGCTGTCTGTGTGTCTGTCTGTGTGTCTGTCTGTGTGTATGTGTGCCTGTCTGTCTGTCTGTATCTCTGACTGTGTTTGTCTATTCGCCTACCCGTGTGTGTATGTGTATGTGTGTGTGTTTGTGTATGTGTGTGTGTGTGTGTATATATATGTATGTGTGTGTAAGTGTGTGTGTGTGTGTGTGTCTGCGTGTGCGAGTGTGCCTATGTATTTGTGCATTTGACTTTGAAACTGCTTTGTTCATTCTTTCCTCTTGCAAATTATTGGCGGGTTCCTTTCTGCATATCTATCTGATCTTCAGAGAAAATGCTTGTGTGATGAGCTGAAAACCCCTTTCATAAAGGAGTGTTCACACTATTCGTATGAGGCATATATCAACACAACTGTAGTTTTCATCATGCCGTCATCGAGGAAAATGAAGGGAAAGCGTATACTTTATATACGGGATAATTTTTCCCGGTCTGCAGCGTGATCTAATTGTGACTACATCCGATAGATGAGATACGTAGTGCTTCGTTGTCTCCCTTGGGAATGGCGAGCAGGCAGCCTTTCCTACTGACTTAATGAACAGGACGAGTGATAAAGCATCTGATCTACGCAAAACAAGAACCGTTCTCCCTCATACGCTTTCCCCCAGCTTCCCACGCATCATCAGTAGTCTTTAACACACACACACACACACACACACACACACACAAACACACACACACACACACACACACAACACACACACACACACATACATACACACACGCACGCACACACACAAGCACACACATATATACACGCACGCACGCCCCCCCCCCCCCCCCCCCCCCCTACACACACACATTTACACTTATCTCTCTCCTTGTGCTTTTCCCCGCTCTCTCGCTCCGCCGTCCTCACTTTTCCTCTCTAGAACCATCGCGCCTTGCCTACCTTGCTATCAGATTAGATACTGCACTGGCATACACGGTCAGCAGGATTTGACTTAACCATGTATTGGCGACATCCACATCAGTGCTCCAAAAAAAATTCCATTTCCACACTCTCAGCACTTTTATGATGTTCATGGTGAATAAATGAAATATAAGGTTCTACTCGGAACTTCCAGTTTAATGAAGACAGCTACAAATAAGTCTGCTTATGTCATATAGTTGCTCTGCTTCATTAGAGGCCCGTATTTGACATTGATTCTATTTATTGCTCTTGCGTATCGGTATTACTGATTAATGGGAAATGGATGTGACCCGATGCGACGGAGAGAAGTGTAAATCTGTAAAGCATTAACGCAGGGCGAGAAGGTGGATGACAAGGCAACAATTAGATGAGCATTAGCCGCCTGCCGTGTCGTTGGCAGTAGGGCGTGTAGTCGCCCAACTTGCGCTGTCGATGAACTTTCGCCCAGACTTGCTCGGTTCAGTTTCGGTTTCAGGTTCTGCTGGTTCACCAGAGCAAGCTGTGTGAGTGCATGCAGGGAAGAACATTCAAGTAGACACGCACCCAACTAGATTATTTTCTAGTGTGAAAGAGATTGGAGCATTGTCGTGATTCATCTTGGGCATATAATCCAAAGAGATGTGATTTAAGTTATTAATTTGGCTCGTTTTCTACGTGTTCTTTCCACACAGTTTGATTCCATTTTTCATACCGCACATCGACAATCAACATCCTAGCTACACCCGAAATGTTTGTTTCTATTCTAAACCAAGCATTCCAACACCTCTCAGGGATCTTTGTGATCATTATTTGTTTAGTCTTCTGGAATCCGGCGGTCTATTTTTACCATCATCCTAGCTGATTTCTGATCATCCTCGCCTCATTTTCTTAACTGCTGCTGTTCTAAGTAAGATTTTATTCCGTTCATAGTGTTATTGTTGGAAAGGCAAGCCCCACGCACAACATCAATTTCTTCGTTGCAGATTCTGATGCTTACAAACTCGATTACGAAAATCAGACACACTGGTACATAACGGGTCACACTTTGGAAATACTTCGAAAACAGCAAAACTAAAGTTCATTAATATCAGTCACTATAATTACGCTTAAAACAGTTTCGGCCTAAATACCTTTGCAATGAAGACCGGTAATTAAATGCGCTTTCTGCCCTCAAACGCTGACAAGTGGAGTTGTCAAGTATAAGTCGACAAAACTCTGTAGCGAGCGGTCAGGTCAATGAACACGCCACGGTGCTAACGATTGATATGTCGTTTCAACGCTGGGAAGGTATTCGAAAGCCATCAAGACTGGAAAAAAAATCACCTGTCACGTCACCTGAAAGCCTGAGTATGCTTGTAGTTGCGCTTGACATCTTTACGAGAACTCTCCCGTCTTGGACTTCCTTGCCGTGGCCGAAAGAGAGTGAGTGCTG
>JAWQFJ010027526.1:0-15000 GCA_034096865.1 Theodoxus fluviatilis | reverse complement strand
ATTCTTTATCAACCTTTAGACAAAGAAATACGGCTTACCTCACACAGGCCTATGAAATCTCGCGAATACACACCCGTATTTGAATCCAGACTTTTACGCAAAAGTCACCGCGGTTATAATACACCGCCATATGAACACGAACCCGATCGGCAATTCTATGACGCGAATTCCGAAGCTGTTCGATGACGCGAATTCTGACGCTGTTCGCAAAAACATCTTATCTCGGCCCAGAAAGAAATAAGCATAATCAGAACAATCGCTGCCGCAAAAAAGGTGAAGGGTGAACACTGCAATCGAACCTATGAAAGCTGGGAAAAACTCTTGCAACGCGCTCCGCGTAGAGTTCAGTAACAGAATAAATACAGCAGTATCAAAACTCAGCTACCCATCGCTCATTCTGAACACAGAGATGTAATACTATCTCTGACACAGGTTGGTCACGTGACTTCGAATCCACATTCCAATGATTCTACCAATCAAAATTCAACATGATCAGAAGACCATTGAGAGTAAAAAGAGGCGATTCTATTTCACTCCAATTATTTATCCCGATAGATAAACACAAATTTGGTGTTCTAATAAAACTAATCTATGAGATTTTCAGGAAATCATTTGAGAACTACTTTTAGCGCGAACGTGTCTATGAGGTTGTAAACTGCCTTGCGCACGTGCGATTGTGTATATACAGTAGTCGCCGCTTATTAAAAACACATTGGGACCGAACAAAATTGTTTTTAATAAGCGGCGTTTTTATTAACCGGCACTTCCCGCTTCACCAAGCCGTTGCGTTTCTTCCACCTGTTAAACCACCCATTTGTAGCTTTGAATTCGGAGCGACCAAGCTGGGAAGCAATCTGTTCCGCCTTCTAGGGAAACACAAACAGATATTGTAAGCCCCAAAAAATGCAGATTTCATGATTTCCGTATTGCTTGCGGTGAAAATAACTTGCCGTGTAAACAGCCTGCATGGTCACTAGATACACATTCACGTGCAAATAGCCTGGGCCGCCTTCGACACAGTCGTCCAAATTCTTCAGCCGCCATCTTTTTTCTCTCGTGACATAACCATGACAACCAACAAATTATTGCGCAGATCTTCATCATTCGACTGTACCTACCCACACACCAAATTTCGGTCAAATCGGAGCACTTTGAGTTTTCGGCGGCCATCTTGTTTGTGCCCACTTCCGGTTACCATGGCAACTCCATTTTTTTAACCCCACCCTGACCTGACCCCGGCCAACACCTAACCCCACACCAAGTTTCACCTACCCACACACCAAATTTCGGTCAAATCGGAGCACTTTGAGTTTTTGGCGGCCATCTTGTTTGTGCCCACTTCCGGTTACCATGGCAACGCCATTTTTTTAACCTCACGTTGACCTGACCCCGGTCCACATCTAACTAACCCCATACCAAGTTTCAAGTCGACGGGAACTCCTGTGTCTCAGGCGGCTTCGCCGCCTTCGACACAGTCGTCCATTGTTTCCTCAGCCGCCATTTTGTTTTTCTCGTGACGTAACCATGACAACCAAATTTTTTTTTCACAGATCTTCATCATCTGACTCTACCTACCCACACACCAAATTTCGGTCAAATCGGAGCACTTTGAGTTTTCGGCGGCCATCTTGTTTGTGCCCACTTCCGGTTACCATGGCAACGCCATTTTTTTTACCCCATGTTGACCTGACCCCGGTCCACACCTAACCCCATACCAAGTTTCAAGTCGATCGGAATAAAACTGTGGAAACGTATGAGTGTCACACAGACAGACAGACACACACACACACAGACACACACACAGACAGCGAAAATATATATAGAGATAATTACACCGCCATAATGAACACAAACCCTATCGGCAATTCTATGACACGAATTCCGAAGCTGTTCGCAAAAACATCTTATCTCGGCCGAGAAAGAAATAAGAATAATCAGAACAATCGCTGCTGCAAAAAAGGTAAAGGGTGAACACTGCAATCAAACCTATGAATGCTGGGAAAAACTCGTGCAACGCACTCCGCGTAGAGTTCAGTAGCAGGAAAAATACAGCAGGATCAAAACTCAGCTACCCATCGCAGTGTCAAGCCAAGGAAAATTCCACCCAACCACAGGCACACAAACAATCTCACCAACTGTCTTCGATACACCTCAACCACAAACATTTGATTGTTTGTTTTTTGCCTTGGCACATTTTGTACAGATCAGATTATCAGCAGAGCTTATAGAGAAAACTAGCTGTTTATGCTTTGTGACTCGGCCTCTGGTCATACAATGATATTTCTGTCCACCGATCATTGTGTTGAACCAGTTTTGCATCAGTTCATAATCTCAGTGGATGCATGCATGCATGTGCATACATATATGTGTGACCTTTTGAGTGAAGAGTGCACACTACAAAGTGCACAAAAGAAACTTTTGAACTCTCAAACCTAATTCAATAACGACTATAACATTATATCAAGGGGGAGTTGTGAAGGTGTGTGTGTGTGTGTGTGTGTGTGTGTGTGTGTGTGCGTGCATGCATGCGTGCGTGTGTGTGCATGAGTGCTTGCATGCACGTGCCATGGAATGTTGTTTCTAGTCAGCAATGTACACAGACAGCTTCAACTGCTTGCACAGTTGCAGCCTGTGGTTGGAAAACATGGAGGCAATACGCAGTGTTCCCACCACAAGTCCAGGGTGATGGTCATATATACTGCATAAAAACCGCTGGCGCTGAACCTCCAGGTTTTGGAGAAGAAGAAAAGAAGATCGGGTTCGAACCCGCAGCCTCCGAGAAAAGAGGAGGAAAAAACGCACACACACACAAACACAAAAAACCAGGTGGGTTCGAACCCACAACCCCTCGAAAAAAAGTTTCAGTGCAGAATCGAACCTGGTCATGCATGACCAAGAGCCCAATGCTCTACCAACTGTGCCATTGTAAACTTGTAGGTATGTGAAGCATTTATAACGACCTTGTCATAAACCCTCGTGGTTCGTATTTTGCACTGTAAATTGTAGAAAAATGGATGATAGCATGAACTGTTTGGTATTTCATACGGATCTAACCCATCAACGTCAATATTCTTTTCGTAGTATCGCATTTTGGCGCCTGCTGGTAGAGGTTCAACATATATCGAAGCGTTTTGCTGAAGTAGGAAAGATAACTCGGTTTGACTCGATGTCATTACGCTGAAATGGTCGTTGTCCCCAACATTTCCGGGTCAGGGATTGATTAAATCATCATATTTTTGTGACACTGAGACCAGACCATCAAAACAATTAGCACTAGGCCTTGAATCAAATCGTCGTACGAGATCTTACGTTGACTGCAAATGTACAACAGTGCCGCGTGATTGTGTCGACATTCAGTTAGTTCGCTGGGCCCGTATTCACAACGGCGATTTATCTTTTTAACACTCGATTTATCCCCTATCCCCGCGTTATCTTGATCGGTTAGATAAGGTACGCTCGTCAGAGGATCCTAGGTTGCGCTTTGCTATATATACTGCTTTCTTTGTCGTCTCTTCGATTCTCTTAGATCGTAGATGACGTCATGAGATTACGTCAAAGCGGAACAGGCAGTTGGAATCGTCTGAGTTTAGAGACAAGGGTAGTGAATTAGGCAGTACAGTAGTCGCCGCTTATTAAAAACACATTGGGACCGAACAAAAGTGTTTTAATAAGCGGCGTTTTTATTAACCGTTTGCTTGTTGAACATGTCCATCAGTAACGAAGTAAATCCGGACCTTACCAACTGTATTTAAAAAACGGCTGTTTTTATTAACCGCGTGTTTTATAAGCGGCGACTACTGTATTGCCTTTCTTACTTACATTCAGCCCTTGAGGCAAAATATTCAAATGTGGTAAGAGTGAGAGAGAGAGAGAGAGAGAGAGAGAGAGAGAGAGAGAGAGACAGAGAGAGAGAGAGACAGAGACAGAGAGAGAGACAGAGAGAGAGACAGAGACAGAGAGAGAGACAGAGAGAGACAGAGAGAGAGAGACAGAGAGAGAGAGACAGAGAGAGTGAGAGAGAGGGGGGGGGGGAGGGGAGCTGGGAAAAGGGGAGGAAGGGAAGAGAGAATGAGAGTAAGAGGGTGGGTGGGAGAGAGAGAGAGAGAGAGAGAGAGAGAGAGAGAGAGAGAGAGACAGAGAGAGAGAGAGAGACAGAGAGAGAGACAGAGAGAGACAGAGAGAGTGAGAGTAGCCATAAGTACTGATCAAAAGATCAGATAAAGGCCTTGCGGCCTAAGACATCTGAGGACATATCTATCTAAATCATTCTCTGTCCTCGCAAATGACGTCACGAATTCTATTCTATTCTATTCTATTCACCCTCCTTCAAAAATCTCCTCGCAAATGACGTCACGTTATACGACGTCAAATGATGACGTCACAGATTTTGCAAAATGGAGTCTGTTGAATTGTTTTCATTGAAACACCAAAATGTAAAAAAGTCACTTTCTTTTAAAACCTCGATTCTGAAAATTTGATAATATTGAATCGGACCTAACTTCCAGTCAGTGTGCAAAATCTCAAGGAAATCCGTCCAGTAGTTTTTGAGATATAGGCCGTGGAGACGGGACAGACAGACAGACAGACACACACACACACACACACAGACAGATAAAAACCGCTGGCGCTGAACCTCCAGGTTTTGGAGAAGAAAAAAAGAAGATCGGGTTCGAACCCGCAGCCTCCGAGAAAAGAGGAGGAAAAAACGCACACACACACAAACACAAAAAACCAGGTGGGTTCGAACCCACAACCCCTCGAAAAAAAGTTTCAGTGCAGAATCGAACCTGGTCATGCATGACCAAGAGCCCAATGCTCTACCAACTGTGCCATTGTAAACTTGTAGGTATGTGAAGCATTTATAACGACCTTGTCATAAACCCTCGTGGTTCGTATTTTGCACTGTAAATTGTAGAAAAATGGATGATAGCATGAACTGTTTGGTATTTCATACGGATCTAACCCATCAACGTCAATATTCTTTTCGTAGTATCGCATTTTGGCGCCTGCTGGTACGAGGTTCAACATATATCGAAGCGTTTTGCTGAAGTAGGAAAGATAACTCGGTTTGACTCGATGTCATTACGCTGAAATGGTCGTTGTCCCCAACATTTCCGGGTCAGGGATTGATTAAATCATCATATTTTTGTGACACTGAGACCAGACCATCAAAACAATTAGCACTAGGCCTTGAATCAAATCGTCGTACGAGATCTTACGTTGACTGCAAATGTACAACAGTGCCGCGTGATTGTGTCGACATTCAGTTAGTTCGCTGGGCCCGTATTCACAACGGCGATTTATCTTTTTAACACTCGATTTATCCCCTATCCCCGCGTTATCTTGATCGGTTAGATAAGGTACGCTCGTCAGAGGATCCTAGGTTGCGCTTTGCTATATATACTGCTTTCTTTGTCGTCTCTTCGATTCTCTTAGATCGTAGATGACGTCATGAGATTACGTCAAAGCGGAACAGGCAGTTGGAATCGTCTGAGTTTAGAGACAAGGGTAGTGAATTAGGCAGTACAGTAGTCGCCGCTTATTAAAAACACATTGGGACCGAACAAAAGTGTTTTTAATAAGCGGCGTTTTTATTAACCGTTTGCTTGTTGAACATGTCCATCAGTAACGAAGTAAATCCGGACCTTACCAACTGTATTTAAAAAACGGCTGTTTTTATTAACCGCGTGTTTTATAAGCGGCGACTACTGTATTGCCTTTCTTACTTACATTCAGCCCTTGAGGCAAAATATTCAAATGTGGTAAGAGTGAGAGAGAGAGAGAGAGAGAGAGAGAGAGAGAGACAGAGAGAGAGAGACAGAGACAGAGAGAGAGAGACAGAGAGAGAGACAGAGACAGAGAGAGAGACAGAGAGAGACAGAGAGAGAGAGAGAGACAGAGAGAGAGACAGAGAGGAGAGAGAGAGAGAGGGGGGGGGGGGGAGGGGAGCTGGGAAAAGGGGAGGAAGGGAAGAGAGAATGAGAGTAAGAGGGTGGGTGGGAGAGAGAGAGAGAGAGAGAGAGAGAGAGAGAGAGAGAGAGAGAGAGAGAGAGAGAGACAGAGAGAGAGCAGAGAGAGAGACAGAGAGAGAGTGAGAGTAGCCATAAGTACTGATCAAAAGATCAGATAAAGGCCTTGCGGCCTAAGACATCTGAGGACATATCTATCTAAATCATTCTCTGTCCTCGCAAATGACGTCACGAATTCTATTCTATTCTATTCTATTCACCCTGCTTCAAAAATCTCCTCGCAAATGACGTCACGTTATACGACGTCAAATGATGACGTCACAGATTTTGCAAAATGGAGTCTGTTGAATCGTTTTCAATGAAACACCAAAATGTAAAAAAGTCACTTTCTTTTCAAACCTCGATTCTGAAAATTTGATAATATTGAATCGGACCTAACTTCCAGTCAGTGTGCAAAATCTCAAGGAAATCCGTCCAGTAGTTTTTGAGATATAGGCCGTGGAGACGGGACAGACAGACAGACAGACACACACACACACACACACACACACACACACAGACAGATAAAGTCTGTAGGACCTCCAGTAAACCTGGAGGGATAAAGTCTGTAGGACCTCCAGTAAACCTGGAGGGATAAAACAGATCTGAGCCCACTTGATTCCTGCGGGAACCAAGGGAGGTAACAATGGTTACGCTTCGAGAAGGCAGACCTATCTCAGTACAGACCATTACAGACACTCTGAAAGATGAGACTGTTTAAAAAAAAGGTGTATTCAAGAACACAGAGCTTACATAACATACATATTAACAGAGTGGTGGCGGGTGGTTGTGGGTTGTGGGGGTGGAGTTTGCAGTAGAGGGAGGGATAAAAGGTAAAGGAGGGAGGGGGTGAAGAAAGAAATATTTTCCCTTGACACCCAAGACGAGACTGTTATTATGAAAAAAATATGTAGGGATTCCGTTTGAAAACATTCCATCCCTACTTTCTCCTTGTCACACCTACGCCATCCCACCTTCGGCGATTTATGCCTCTTGCCTTGTTTTTCTTTCATTTTTAGTTTTTGAATTAGAAATTCCAGGGCCAAGCTCGAGTCCGATTCAACTACACAGCTCCCGAGAGAAGAGATGGAGGAAGTGAAGGAAAACTCTCCAAGTGGAATAGAAGGAGAGAGAGAGAGAGAGAGAGAGAGAGAGAGAGAGAGAGAGAGAGAGAGAGAGAGAGAGAGAAACAGACAGACACACAGACACACAGACACACAGACAGACACAGACAGATAGACAGACGGACAGAAAGACAGACACAGACACACACACACAGACATACAGACAGACTGACACACAGACAGACACACAGACAGACAGACACACAAACAGACAGACACAAAAACAGACAGACAGACACAAACACAGACAGACAGACAGACAGACAAACAGACAGACAGACAGACAGACAGACAGACAGACAGACAGACAGACAGACAGACAGACAGACAGACAGACAGACAGACAGACAGACAAAACGAACGAATAGTTTATTGAAATCAACTACATATTTTGCATATACATGAAAGCAGGTTATCTATAACAATGTGCATGTGGTGGAGTGGAATGAGGCAAGATGGTAACAAGGCTCAGGAATGAGACAAAATCGTAGCTGTTTTCCACAAGTTAAATTTTTTACCCATGGGTACAGGAGCTCCTGGCTGGTCCGAGGCCTGATGATGATGGCCTGGACCAACCCAAGACCATGGTGGCAGTGGTCACTCTAGACCATGGTGGCAGTGGTCGCTCTAGACCGTGGTGGCAGTGGTCTCTCTAGACCGTGGTGGCAGTGGTCTCTCTAGACCGTGGTGGCAGTGATCTCTCGTCTTGTATGCCTTTCCCCCTTAAGAAAGAAATGCACGGACCTCACAGGAGCCAGGGTGTAGATTATTTCCCAGATCCTAACCCTGGTTCCTGGGTTGTGCTTCCATTTGGCAGAAAAGAGAGATTACTTAATTTAACTTACTTTGAAATGACTTCTTACAAATGTTGCCTCATTCAGCATAACACAGTCTATTGAATGAATCACTACAAGTGTAGGCCTCGTACGTGCAATAGGGATTACCCCCGCCAGTCTCTCTCACCTTTGGACTTACGAAGGAGAGTCCTCTGAAAGCTCGCCACACTCCAAACGACCCTTTTAAGTGCCACGAATAAGATCACGATAGAATACATAGGACTAGCTGGTCCCTCCACTACCTACCTTGGTCCAACCCGGTACTACACCTTTTTACATTGCTGCTGATGTGAAGCGTGTCGGATTTAAGCACTATGTAGCCCTGTAGTGGGGCTCTAGGGTTGGCTGACAGCATTTCCAGGTCAGGAGCTAACCATAAATGCCTTGGTGAGGTTTCTGGAGCTGTCACCTCTACGCAGCACTCCTTCTGAGAAGATGGCTCCTATTCTGCTATGTACGCTCCTGATGGTTGTTTTACTGCAGCAAGGGACAGGAGAAAGTAAGTGTTTATGTGTTTGGTGTGTCTGTAGCTTTCTTCTCTTATTCTCTCTCTCTGTGCGGACTGACTTCGGCCTTCATAAAGCGCGTAACACTGGCGATTTTCAAACCGACGGGAAACCCCCCCCCATGTATAATGGAAGGAAGGGATTGTCAGTAGTTTGCACAAAGATTATAGGTAATCTTTGGTTTGCATAGAAGACTTGGTCCAAGTTTGACTTTGCTTTGTTTCAATGCGTGCATTTTCATCAGCTCTTTTCGTGAAATTGAGCAGATTGACTACAATCTGTTTGTAGTCTTTTAATCGAGTACACTCTCTCTCTCTCTCTCTCTCTCTCTCTCTCTCTCTCTCTCTCTCTCTCTCTCTCTCTCTCTCTCTCTCGACTGTCTGTCTCTCTCTCTGTCTCTCTCTGTCTCTCTCTCTGTCTCTCTCTGTCTCTCTCTCTCTGTCTCTCTCTCTCTCTCTCTCTCTCTCTCTCTCTCTCTCTCTCTCTCTCCCTCTCTCTCTCTGTCTCTCTCGACTGTCTGTCTCTGTCTCTCTCTGTCTCTCTCTGTCTCTCCTCTCTCTCTCTCTCTCTCTCTCTCTCTCTCTCTCTCTCTCTCTCTCTCTCTCTCTCTCTCTCTCTCTCTCTCTCTCTCTCTCTCTCTCTCTCTCTCTCGTTGTCGTCGATCCGTGTGCACGTATCTGTCTTTTTTACTTTTAATCTTTACTAAGCGTGAGTATTTGTCGCCCACGGTTTTGGAAGTACATCACAATGCACTGTTTGCTCTTGTGCTCTTCTCCCTGCTATCTCGTCCTCACAGTTTTGCACATTGCTGCCAACTTGAACCACACCCATTGTCAGCGGCAGGGAAGCTATGTAGATATGCGTAGGAATATTCCTTGCTTGCCAGACATGTAGGTTTCTAGCGCCTAAAGATCTGAATAAAGCTATTTATTGCGAGCGCGACATTGCATACGGATTCAACACGTTGAAGACGGCTCGAGTTGTTTTTTTTTCTTCTTTGCCGGTCGACCAGGGTTGGCGGACTGCAAGCTTTCGTGCTTGCTTCTTCTCTGGTATTTTTAGAAAGTCGTAGGGTGCATTTGTAGGTGCCTGGGCAAGAGGTATATGGTTAGTGTGTTTGTGTATGCGTCTGCGTGTTCATAAATCCAAGCGTGCGTGTTCGCGTGTGTTTGTATGTGTGTGTGTGTGTGTGTGTGTGTTAATGTGCATGCGAGCGCACATTATGTAAATGCAGTGAGTTTTCCAAGTCGAAGAATTTCCTGTACCCCACTTTCGCCGCGAGCTCAGCGACATGACACTGATGTCGTGTTTGGTTTTTCCTTGGTGTTTTAAAGATGCTCACGTATCGTTCTGTTTCGCCCGAGTGTGGGTTTTTGCTCTCGATGTGAGAGACAGGCCTGACTCGACGCATCTCGAAGGAATTCACTGCTTCCAGTCGCAGAAGCAAATTAGTACACGTGCCTGGCATCAGCGCATCTCTAACCCCCCCTTTCCCGATGTCCATCCCCTCTCAGGTTTCACAGGTAGCCAGTGACCACATATGGTAGGTCACGTGACCTTTGCTTGGTCTGCTGGAACCGCGAGAATCATCAGAGAGTTTGTCATGAACAATCCTCCAAACTACCCAGCAGCCCCTTGTCCATCCTCTTCTTCCGTACGATAGTCCTGACTGTTTTGTGAACCGATGAACATTGTCATCGTTTGGATGTACCTGTTGTGTGCGAACAGAATAAAGATCCAAAGGTAACGAAGCTTCAGCTTTCTCATTCTGTCCGCTTAGACTATAAATCACTTCATTCTCTCTCTCTCTCTCTCTATCTATCTATCTCTCTCTCTATCTATCTATCTCTCTCTCTCTCTTTCTCTCTCTCTCTCTCTCTCTCTCTCTCTACCTTATCCTTTTTCTTCTTTCCTCTCTCTCTCTCTAGCAAAGTACTTTCTCACTAGCTCTTTGTAACTCATTACACTTCATGACACTCGTAACACTACTCAGAAACAGCGTTTTGCACAGTGGAACAGGGCGGGTTTTGCACAGTGGAACAGGGCGGGTTTTGCATAGTGGGACAGGGCGGGTTTTGCTGCAGCAAATCTAACGCGATCTTCTCGCGGGACCAGAGGCGCGTTTCGTTTCGAAAGGTTCGAAGACATTTTCAGAGAAAGATGAGCGCTCACGGCGAGCGACTGCATGGTCAGGTTCAGTGGCCTATGCAATTTTCACGTGGCAGTTGCGCTACCTTGAAACCACGGAAACGAAATTCGCCTGTTTCTTGTGTGATGCTTATAAAATTGAACATGATTACTTTACCTTATGTTAAATCCAGATCATGAATTGCCCAGAATAACAAGCGATAACATTAACTTTGCATCTCCCACCCACCCACCCCACTCCGCCTCAGACTTTCTTGTCTGGAAAAAAAAGTAAAGAGCGAAGGTGAGTGTGTTTTTCTGTTTATAAATGGTCATCTTGTAGTGTACGCGTGTGCAGCAGTTTACAGTCAGCCGTATTGCTTTCACTACTGTACCGCATCGCATGAACTGAAAACTCCGCCCAAGTGTAATTCAGGTTACAAAAACTCAGTCGTGTTGTTTTTCTCGGCCTCTGAGAGAGGTGTGCAATGGATGCCGTGAACTTTGCTATTCCTAAAGCAGGTCCGACTGCTCTGTTTGGGAGTGAAGGCCGGTGATGTGGAAAATGCAGAGCAGGCTACTCTCAACCCATCACAACAGACGTCTTCCTGCGTTATAGATGGCGAGTGGCACGGGGGAGAGCGAAGACCTTTCCAGACTCTGCCCGTGTGTTGTTGTTTTTTCGTTCTAGGGCAGATGGGGGTCTGCCCCCCAGTCTTGGCCTTCTTTACGACGGAAAACGAGAAGACTAGGGGTGCGTTCAAGATAGACGCTACGGAGCGGTACACGAGTGAGGCGCACGCCAGTCAGTCAGCGAAAGTGGCGAAACAGCCAATCAATGAGCGAGAGTGGCAAAACAGCCAATCAGTGAGCGAGAGTGGCAAAACGTGATCGGCGCACGGTCATCCTGACGCGTGTTGCAAGTCGGCGAGCCAAGCGAGATGTATCGCAGCCCGCGAGCTGCGCGAGCTGCTCTTTCTGCAGCTCGTCAAGTCTTGCGAGCCACGGCTAGCCCCGCTTGCGAGATACTCGCTTGGCTCGCCACTTACAACACGCGTCGGAACGACAAAATGCTATTCGGATTCTGCACGACACGGTGCATCACGTGTCGATGTTGAACGCGTCTCAGGTTGAGAGAGCGTGGGTTATGCAGTGGAATCAACCGTGACGTGAGGAAAATATTTCAACAACGACTGACAAAAACAAGGAAAAACCAACCCACCCACCCACCAACCCACAATACTACAGGAGATGATTCATGAAACAGTTTGCGTGTGTGTCTTTGCTTGTATATGCATATGTGTATGTGCGTATGTGCGCGTACGTGTGTAAATGTGTGTGTGTGTGTGTGTGTGTGTGTGTGTGTTTTTGTGTGTGTGTGATGCGAGCGTGCGCCCGCAATGTAAATTCCCATTAGATTTTCACATTTGGCTGAGTTTCCACTGGGAAAAACTCGCGTAAGCTACAATGAGGACACATCAGCATCCACTGAAAGCCCCTCGCTCAACATGCGTAAGCTACAATGAGGACACGTCAGCATCCACTGAAAGCCCCTCGCTCAACATGCGTAAGCTACAATGAGGACACATCAGCATCCACTGAAAGCCCCTCGCTCAACATGCGAGGTCGTGGGTTCTTCCACCAAATCCACCCGACAAAAGGAGTAGCCTCAAGATGGACGATTCAGCCGAGCACAAAAACACACCTGTACCCTTCATGGAGGTCATCAGCCGGTGTAGGGTTTTCTCTCGCTCCTTTTCGCTAGCTTGTCAATGATTTCCCTGGCATATGAACCTCATCGACCACACAGCGCGCATTGCGTATGGAGAGCGCCCCGAGGCGTCCCACCGCGGCTCCCTACACGATTTGTCAGAGGCGACGACAATGAGGCAATGGTGCTCCTATATTCTAACCAGCTCAGAAGTTTTCGTAATCAACAGCCTTAAATAGCCTGGACAGACTGACAGGCCGTTGACCAACATCCGTTCATCCATCTGATAAGGTACACCTATCACCAAGTGCATTGTACATCTACTGTGTTCATGTCATAAGGTGTACCTATCACCAAGTGTATTGTACATCTGCTGTGCTCATCCTCTATTCAGTTATCCCTGCTTCTGTCTCTTCTCACCCCCACCCCACCCCCACCCCCACCCCTATCCTGTGTGTCAGATCTCTCTGTGTCAGACCTCCCTCGAACCCCCCTCCCCCCCTTCCCCATCCTTTGTGTAAGACTAGCTTCCCAGCTGACCGCTCTGCGACCCCTCCTCTGCTGTGGTCTGATTGTTGGTGCAGCTGCCCTGTCAGTCACTCGTTACATTAGCGTGACTCCTGGCTAGAGAGCCGTTCTCCCACTCTGGCATCTGAATTATAACATTTTTACTATAAATCTGATGTTTTCCCTCAAGTAAGACAGCTTCTTGCAACGACATGTGATTCATTCAATAGAGTGTGTTATGCTAAATGAGGCAACATTTGTAAGAAGTCATCTCAAAGTAAGTTAAATTAAGTAATCTCTCTTTTCTGCCAAATGGAAGCACAACCCAGGAACCGGGGTTAAGATCTGGGAAATAATCTACACCCTGGCTCCTGTGAGGTCCGTGCATTCACTTGTTAAGGGGGGAACGGCACGCAAGACGAAAGAGACCACTGCCACCACGGTCTTGGGTTGGTCCTGGCCATTATCATCAGGTCTCGGTCCAGCAAGCAGCCCCTATATCCATGGGTGAGAAATAAATTATGGAAAGCATCTACGATATTGTCTCATACCTTCGCCCTGCTACCATCATGCCTTATTCCACTCCATCATTCACCCATCCATCCATCCATCCTTCCATCCATCCATCCATCCAACCACCCACCCACCGACCAACCAATCCATCCATCCATCCATCCATCCATCCATCCATCCATCCATCCATCCATCCATCTATCCATCCATCCATCCATCTATCCATCCATCCATCCATCCATCCATTCATCCATCCATCCATCCGTTCGTCCATCTATCCATCCATTATCCATCCATCCTTTACTTGCACCTGATGTCAAACAAGGTGACGGTCAACTACGAACGAACGAACGGTTTTATTTGAGCAGGCCTCCGACCTATCACAACCACAACGGTCAAGTAGAACGTGGTGAGTTAGGCATCAGCACCCACTTGACCCCCTGGGGATTATTTTTACCCGATTCTCGCCCTCACATGTACCCGCCTATATTTCTGGCTAGGGTGGGGCTAGGGTGGGGCTAGGGTGGGGCTAGGGTGGGGCAAAAGGAGAGAAGGAAAACACCCGAGGTGCCGGGTTTGGACCAAGTTGTGTTTAAAGAACAGGATCGGTGACAGCTGGTCCGAATGAATTTATTCTGTCGTGAAAAGAGCGCGGACCATAAGAGGGTCTTATGAGTGCATTGAGACCAAGCTCGGCGTTCACCGGATTTCGCTTCCTGTGGAGAGCCAATATGAGTTAGTTCCTCGGAGTGCCACAGTCCCAATGTTTGGCCACTGGGCTTCGGCTCTGTATGTTAAACATTCACTAACTCACTCTCTATTGGTGTTAGAGCCTATTTCTATCAACCAGTGAGAGCACAGCACACATCGAAGCCGGTCTGCCGGCTATGCCAATGCACTGGGAGTGTGCTTTTTCATCGGTGTGTGTGTGTGTGTGCGCGTGTGTGTGTGTGTTTATCACGGCACTCCGAGAGTTTTTAGAGCGCCTAGTCCGATGAAGATATTCTAGGATCAGTACAGCTTCAAACACCACCAGCACTAGCCGCAAGATCCAACAGGTGAGCGCTCTAACCAGAGCGCCTGACCACATGTACATGTATAATGTAGTGATACTGCATTCATGCTATGTGAAATGCGCCAGAGCACCCCAGGGCGCTTGTTGTATGCATGAATGCAGTATCTATACACTATACATGTACACCGTCGGGCTCCAGTCCCGCTGTTAGAGCGCTCGCCCGTTCGTTCATGCTTGTGTGGAGCAGTTGATGCCGAGGAGTAAAACGGCCCTTGCAGAATCGAATGAAGTGAGCGTGCGGTGATCATTATATGAGGTCTTTGTGGTGCTTGTTTGAGCTAAAGCTCGTGCTTATGAATTAGCGTACCACAATTTACCTCTTTGTGTGTGTGTGTGTGTGTGTGTGTGTGAGAGAGAGAGAGAGAGAGAGAGAGAGAGAGAGAGAGAGAGAGAGAGAGAGAGAGAGAGAGAGAGAGAGAGAGAGAGATATTCAACACAATTCTTGGGAGGAGGAGGAAGGGAGGAGGAGGAGGAGGAAAAAGGAGATGAAGAAGAAGAAGAAGTAAAAGGATAAAAAGAAGAAGAAGGAGAAGAAGTCTGTTTGATTTCATGCTGCTCAGTAAACGACGATATACAACTTTCCATGGCATGAG
>JAWQFJ010027525.1:0-29986 GCA_034096865.1 Theodoxus fluviatilis | reverse complement strand
TGGAGCCAGTGAATAGGCAAAGCACGACCACGCCTTCGTCACCCTGAAACCGGATGGTGTAGAATGAGATCAGCTCATCCGTTCCCAGGCCCAGACTGAGGATCTGCAACACGAATGTTAAATCGGTGCTGCTCTACGGCGTATCTGAAAAAACCTGAGACATAGCCAAGAGTCATTCGGCCACAAGGCTGCAGTCTTCATCACCACACTGCCTCCGCCAGGTCCTGCGTATCAGATGGCCAGAAAGAATCTTCAACAAAGAACTCTGGCAACGTACCAGGCAGGAGTCGATCGTCAACGCCATCCAAAGAAGGAAATGGAAGTGGATTGGGCACACCCTGCGCAGAAACGATGCCTGCATTCCACGCCACGCCTTGGACTGGAACCCTCAGGGTAAACGGAAGCGTGGTCGACCAGCACTGACCTGGAAAAGAACCCTACAGGCAGAGCTGAGGACAGTCCGGATGACATGGGGAGAGGCAAAGAGGGCAGCCCAAGACCGACAGAGGTGGAGACTTGCAGTGAAGGCCCTATGCTCCGACCGGAGCGAAGAGGACTAAGTCTAAGTCAAAGTCAAGTAATCGCTTCTCCTACAAGTCTTTACACTAGTGACTCCATGGCGTATATTTGGCCTCCACAATGTGTTTACCCTGTGGGGTGGGGGTAGGAATTGCTCCACCGCGTCTCTCTACGCGAATCGTAAGAGACGGATAACTAGGGACACCATGACTTGATCTTACTCAAACCAGCTCTGAGTTAGCGTGATTAATGGCCTTACAATGCCTACCAAGGCTGATAGGTCGTAAAACTCCATCATCCTTCCATCCCCCAGAATATGTCAAGAAATCAATGAACCAAACTGCTATTGACGGAGGTGTCCTTCCCTGATGACCATCATGATGGCCAGGCTGTTCTTGGGAGAGTTTCTTGTACCACAAGTTGAGCAGCTTCATACCGCACTCATGGGACAGCTAGCGGACAGCTAGCGGACAGTTCGGACGGTTCGTGTTAGGTTGCACCAAGTGTGGGGCGCGCTGTTAGCCAAGGGAAAGGCCGGGTGGTGCGGTGGGGTGGTGGGGCTGGGGGGCTGGGGTGGGGTGGTGGGGCTGGGGTGGGTAGAATGTGGGGGTTGGCCACCCCGGGGCTTTTATCTGCTAGCTCTGCCCTCCTGACGTCCAGCCACGTTATCGTACCCGGTATCGACCGCCTTTTCCCGGTGGTCGCAGCCAGAAGTCAGTCTCACCATGGGGGCCAGTAGGTTAGTGGGGATGGGGAAGGGGGATGGGGAGGGGGGATGGGGAGGGGGGAGGGGGAGGGGGATGGGGAGGGGGGAAAGGTTCAGGCAAAGTCAGGTGGTGGGATGGGTTAGGAAGTGGATATCGGGCATGAGGACGAGGAAGGGAAGACGGAATCAGTATGCTTGTACATCACGTGCGAGCCAAATGAGAGCAAAAATGAGCAAAATGGCCTTGAGCAAAGCAACTGATTATTCCGGTAGCTACACACACATATGAATTTTATCATCTATACGTTATTGTACATAGCAATCATTTTGGTACAAGATTAAAAGTTTATTACACAATCAGTTTGTTCGAAATGTACGAGACAGTGAAATAAAAGCAACTGCATTTGGAAATAAGTTTGGGCAGTGGGCGAGTGACGAGAAAGAACTATATAAACTTTGAGAGAATAGGGGGAGAAGGGGCGAGGGGGGAGGGGGAGGGGGGAGGAAGGGGGGTCAAGGGGCGGAATTAGAGAGGTGAACTATGTGTAATGTGGAAGACATACCACTTGGGCGAGGGCACAGGGTGTGTAGAGGAAGGAATCAGAAATGACTAACCGACCTTCAACATAACTTATTAGAAGGAAATAGGGTACCCTCCCGCCCACCAAGAATAGAATTCATTTGTAGGACAGGGTTAAGACACATTTATAACACTATGATTCAAACTCGAGATATATCGACTGGTCAGAAAAAATGGGAGCGGATCTATCCCAGCATATCATGGAATGAAATATGTGAAGCAACCAGGGCTGCCACAACCTATACATACCTTAAAAGTGTCCAATATAAAATTAACAGTCACATAATATATACAAATAGATTCCTCCACCGGATAGAAATAAAGAACAGTGAAAAATGTGATTTTGCGGAAAAGGCAGCGAAACAATAACTCACCTATTTGTAGAATGCCCAATAGTATGTAGCTTCTGGGCAGATATGTCAGAATTGCTTCACAAGAACACAGACCTAACTTTGCCAACGAGCCCTCAAAGTTTACTGTTTGGTACAGCTCCTCAAAACAAACTGATTAATCACATTCTGCTGTTAGGAAAATCTTTCATTCACAAATGTAAATATAGAAGTTGTCAACCAAACACTAAGGGTTTCCTTAACATTCTACGACAAAACGCATTAATCGAAAAATTCATTGCCCAAAGCAGCAACAACACTGACAACTACAACAATAAATGGGGTGACCTGTTCACTATTTTAGATGATACTACTTCTGAGAGTTAGCATGGGATAAACTCTCTCTCTCTCTCTCTCTCTCTCTCTCTCTCTCTCTCTCTCTCTCTCTCTCTCACGCACACGCACACATATGCGCACACTTGCACACGCCGAAGTCACCAATCTACACCATGTATCTAATCTTTCCTTTTCGATTTTCCTTTTCGTAGAAGGATTAGCTCAATAAATTTTTTTCTCCTAAGATCCAACTGAACGACCCATGTCACCTTTCTCTCCTCTCCCAGGTCCCCTAACCCATTGATGATGATGATGATGATGATGATGATGATGATGATGATGATGATGATGATGATGATGCTGCTGCTGCTACTGCTGCTGCTGCTGCTGCTGCTGCTGCTGCTGATGATGATGATGATGGTGATGATGGTGATGATAGTGATAATGAGATCATCATCAACTGATAAGAAATATGAGGAAAATGATGTGGTGTTGATATTCATGATATGGATGTATTTTCGTCTCTTCCTTTTTTGCTTTTCTGTGTAATTTTGTCCTTCTTGTGTTTTTTTAAGACCAAATAAAGGGGGGGAAAAAGGTCGGAAAACCGAAAAAAAATAGAAAACAAAGAATTTATTTGTAGGAAATACAATCACGCAGAGGGAACGAAAGGTGAGCACAGAACAGCTGGCCCAACCAGGAGTGATGGCTTGAGGTTCGCATCTACACGCAGTTTGTGTGAGTATACTTTTGAAAGGATTCGCATCTCCTAGGTTAAGGAACGTGACCCATGCGAAATTAAACGCCCAAAGCACATACACGCAGGTGTCCCTTGGGTGCTGGCTGTGCGAGCACTGCTGAAATAGGCACATGAAGCACAAAAACCGTAGCATTCCAGCTGAGGAATAAGTATGCGACGGCTTCAGTAATGATCAGTTGAGCAGAATCTGAAAAACTAATTTCATTCGCCTCACTCTCAAATAATTCGCTACTGAATGACTAGCGATGTTTTCCCAGATTGAGGAAAGATGGATAAGTGGGTGATGGCTTGAGGTTCAATTAATGGTTTCGCGTTGGTTGCTAAAGTGAGAAATCTTGACGCAATTTTGGTTATTCGAGATCGAACAATCACGTTGCAAGCCTCAACGAAGGACGATGGGACAACCTTTCGAACAGTCCATGGCCCAACTTCTTCCCGACTACGAAAAACCGGTATAGAGAGCTGCATTAGTGTAAACACCGTCAAGCAAGGGGGCGCAAGTGTGTTCCACCTGCATTAGAACGACGACCAGGGTACATATAAAGGGTGAAAAGACAACTAAAGACAACTAAAGACAGCTAAAGACACCTCATGAATTATTTCATAATTTGTGTGTGTAACTATTTTTTTAAGGTTTTCCCACCCCTTCGCTGCTACAGTGAATGACCTCATCACCTGACCTCTCTACTGCCAGTGCTGCTGAATATTGACATTGATGATGACACTTATGATGCCTCGATCGCTCTTATTCATTTATTTATTTTGTGTGTGTGAACTGAATAAAAAACGTCTTTTAAATGTTACTTCATTTTGTTGTTGATTTGAGTGAGTGAGTGATAGTTCACTCAAACCAGAAGGAAAGAAGAAAAATAACAGAAACCACCCGTGAACAAAGATCATTATATAATGTTGACTGCTCAGTCTGATGACACATGTTCACTCAAACCAGAAGGAAAGAAAAAAAAGCAGAGTGCTCAGTAACCACTGAGTACATCAGCCAACAAGTCCCAGTCTCAGTCCCAGCTTAGTAGGCATTCAGTTCAAATGACCAGCTTAGTTACACACACAAATTATGAAATAATTCATAAGGTGTCTTTAGCTGTCTTTAGTTGTCTTTTCGTCCTTTATATGTCACTGAGAGTCGAGCTTCATTCGATACTATACGAGATTTGCAAGAATACCATTCAGGTGTTACTCATTAACGCATCATTCGTCAAAGAATTACTTATCGATATGATCAGATTTGACTAATCCAGAGATTACTGGTGACAAAGCACGAATTAGCATGACAAGGAATCCAAGAAACTTGCGTACCTGCCCTTTTGCTCTTGGCACAAGTTTTCTGTTCGGTCGTGCAAATTGCTGCTGTAATGTATTTTAGAATCGATTCCTTTCTCATGACATCGCTTAACCGTTGTCGATGAAAATCATGGCTCTTTTCTCCGTCCGTTTTGACGCTTCTACGCAAGACCAACACTTGAGTCCCTGCCAAAGAATACATTCCAGTAGAACGAACGCGAATTATCTGTTTTATGCCCAGCGTGGTAACAAGAAGTCGATAGTTCATTTACAGCGTTATCTCCAATGCAGGAGTCTGAGACGAAAGTTAAGAGAACTTTCGCGCGTTGGTGCGCAGTTGAGCATGAAGTGATTTTCATATTCACCTTGGTGACAAACAGGAAGATAATGACGTTGCATTCAATGCCCATGGCCAACTTTGAAAGCACGGAAAGCTCATGAATTACTAATCGATGCTTTCATTAGCGGATTTGGGGCCCTGAAAAGCATCTGGACAGGTAGAATTATCAATTTATGAACAGTTGGGTAATGTTTCCTTTTTCCAGGAGGGGCCTTTGATCGCAGATTGCCAGTCATTATGGCCTTCAACCAAGCT
This sequence comes from Theodoxus fluviatilis, assembly GCA_034096865.1. Lineage (NCBI taxonomy): Eukaryota > Metazoa > Mollusca > Gastropoda > Cycloneritida > Neritidae > Theodoxus > Theodoxus fluviatilis. Next base: position 24,862 of record JAWQFJ010027525.1, on the reverse strand, counting down.
TGCTCTACGGCGCCAGTAAATGTCCACCTTTACCCTCCTCGTCCTCCGACATGGCACCCTGATTTCAGGGCAAGGAGAGTGGGGAGACGGCAATCCTTGCGTGACGTTAATAGTTGTCCCGAACGCGGCAGTGCCAGTCTGTAGCGGGTACTAACTGCAAAATCAATCGCCACCGCCATCTCCAGCTAGCGATCAATGGGCCGGCACGTCATAGGGCCAGACGGCAAAACTGGCTGCCATTACCTGGGGAAACTGGACACGGGACCGGAAGTGGGCGCAGAGACAGGCACTTCCGTTTTGTCACTTAGGATAGTGGTCAGTATGGCGCCTCTGACGTCACTTGTTTTGGAGTCATACTCTTCCCACGTGATTGCGCCACTGCCCTTCTGGGCAATTTGTGCCCATTTCCGCTCCCGGTGTTACGGCGCGTTTCCAGGAGAAACCTTCCGGTCAGGCGTCTTTTCCCACTTCCGCCCGTACGCCCAACTCGCCCAGCGGCAATTAAAAACTCTCTCTCAGTCTATGCGATCTTATCTTTTCGCTCGATTCTTCTGCAAGAAACGTCACGTTACTCATTCGTTTCCTCGCAATGACCGATGATACAGTGCGCTTTTCGCAAAATGTGCACAGTAAAAATTCGACGAGAACGCTACTCTGTTCATGCAGGTGATTGTGGCATGCGACACTACATCTGACTGTGCTGCATGTCGGTGCATGTCGAACCACAAGCAGGATGGGGGTGGGACGGGGGGTGGGACGGGGGGGGGGGGGGGGGGGCCGCAAACGAAAACGAAACTCTACCAGAATGACGTGAGACTAATTTCACTTTCTTTCTTTCCCTTTTTTTCTATACATAAGAAAAAACACACACGACAAACACCAAAATCAAAGGCTTTCGGGCACACGCCCTTCTTCAGTGAACGATGCAGAAACATAAATGATGCAACACGTGACGTAAAACCTTTTTTTCCATACTTTTCTCAATCATTCCCTCACCACATTCCTACCCACCCCAATCCTTCTCTCTCTCTCTCTCTCTCTCTCTCTCTCTCTCTCTATCTCTCTCTCCCTCTCTCTCTTGCTCTCGCTCTCGCTCTATCTCTCGCTCTCTCTCTCTCTCTCTCTCTCTCTCTCTCTCTCTCTCTCTCTCTCTCTCCCCTCTCTCTCTCTCTCTCTCTCTCTCTCTCTCTCTCTCTCTCCTTCCTAACACTTTCCGTACACAAAGATCGCGACGACAAGGGCACGTGTAAGGCTGAAAAATGAGGTCAGCATGCAATAACACCTACGCAATATGAAAATATTGGTCAGATCAAATTATTTTCATTTCATCGTCGATGAATGTGAAAAGTTTCCTGAAGAGCTCAAGGCCGAGCTTTGCACGTCATTCAAAAGCAGCTGTTTTTGACGTGTGGCAGATGAGCACGAGAACAAAATCACCCACGTAATCACTGCAAATGCGGGGCAAATCCAAAGGGACGAGAAGCATAAAGCTTGGCGAGTGTCATAAGAGTGCTCTTTTCCTGAAGAGAGGTGTCTCTCTATATTGGAAGCACGGAAACCAGGCACACTTTGCCAGAATGTCGCGAAAAATCCGCAAGCATCCCTAGACTTCATCAAAGTGTCACTGCTTGTCTAGATCCAAGTTCCGCAACTCGCGCTCTCCAATCATGTCCACGTCCACAAACAATGACTTGGACAGGACTCTTAAAATGGAATCAAAAAGCAACCGATGAACATGAAACCATATATAACACAACATACACATATGCCTAGTCCATAGTAACATACAGCTGCAGTGGCTCGATGCCTTCCTCATCAGATGCAGACTATGGCTGCTGCGCTTTCGAGGTCTGCTCCAGTTGCTCAGCCAGGGGCGGCTCCAGGCAGCCAGGGAGTGGCATAACTCTTATTCACGGCAGCCATGTTGGCAACTCAGAACAAGTTGAGCACATCATAACAAATGGCTGTCAGTCCGTGTGCACGAATGATGCAAGGTGCCAATCGGATCGGTTTTTATTATTTCATTATATTTCAAAGGACGAAGGTGATTTTTTTTTAAAGGAATCCCTTCCACTAATGGGCCACACTAGTGGACTTGTCCGAGGAAAAGGGTGCGATGTTGGTCGTTTAATTCGCAGTGACTCCCACACAGAATGACAACCAACATATTACGTGCTCGCTTGCTCTCATACGCAATCTTGGACGGTTATTCCGCCCACAGAACGACAATTAAGGGTGAATAATTGACAAACTACAATGCGCCTTCAGCTGAATTGCGTTACGATGAATATCATATTTGCAGTAGTCGTCAAGGCTATGCGGCTCTGTTTGGAGCATAAACGCCTATGTAAAAACGCAGCCACTCAGATGCCGTGGCCCGCCAGCGGAGCGGAGTCCGCGCCCCTCTCCTCGGACGAGTCCACTAGCGTGGCCCATTAGTGGAAGGGATTTCTTTAATTGATAAAAACGATTCGTCGCGATGTCGGTCTAAAATTCAAGGCATGTGTGCAGGATGTAGCAACACAGCGCGCATGTTCTCAGTGATTCACAAATCAGTGTATATTTTTCATAATGATAATGATAATTTGGGGGGGGGGGTCTTTTTTAAGGAAATTCTCTTGGGGAAAGTTCAACCGCGCTTGCCGCTGTGCAGCGCCCAGTGACCAGTTTTACTCCTGGGTAGGAGAGGCAATGTGGGTGAAGCACCTTGCCCCAGGATGCAACTCTAAGATTTGTGCAGCTTCGAACATCGCCTCCATGAGCTGCAAGCGACAGCAAGGTCAACGCTCTATCTGCTCGGCTACAGAGCCTCACAGTCTTCGACGCTTTAAACATGTGGTTCTGTCATCATAGGAAAATTTGGCGAGTGATGCACACCCACTATGTTTGAATTGTACATTTCATTTAAGCTTATATGCTTTAATAGATGGTACATATTTTTATTGTGTAAAGAAATCCTTAAACCTGTCATCATTAACCCATCATTGCATGCATCGCAATGTCTGCGCTCACACACATTGAACACAGGCACATCTATCCAGCTGAGTGAATTAATTAATACTGAATGAGTGTAATTTCTACGATCTGTCGGCCTTAGTAGTCTAGTCAAGGCCGTTGATTACGATTAATCATTAATAGCTGGTTATTATGGCAGCAAGTCAAGCCACGAGTTCCCTTGTTATTTGCCACTTACGAACCGCACAGAAAGACGCAAAGCGTTAACGTTGAAAACTCATACGAATCCATCCGCAAGGGGGTAAATTGCTCACAAAGCAGCAGTTACGTGACCAGGACAAGACGATGAGTAGGTTGTTGCAAAAAAGCTACTGTATATATATTATTTTAGTAGTCTCTGTGATACAGCATGTGAGTGGATCTGAAACCGCGTGCTGTGCAGGCCTCGCTTTGATACTAACATGGCCGCCGCGAGAATAAGGTCCATTGGGACTAAGTCAGATCATTCAGCCTCGACACCGCATTCAAAAACCCTGGAAGATCCAGCCTAATCCACGCATATCAATAAACAGGTGGCCAAATCATATAGCCATTCCACAAGAAACACCTCTAAACTCAAACCAGTCAATCAAAGAAATCAATTTTTATCTCTCATTCAACACGCATTTGTCGATGAGATCCGACAGTTGATCTAGCTGAATAAGCCAATATATTAAAGATCACTATAAACTGTGATGCATTCCATTAATATGACACATTAAGTGCAATATTCTACGGGCACAAATAATTCCTTTGAGGACTAATTTACTTAGGTGTATCCACTGTGGAATGAAATCACGGTAAAAGTTTGATTGGTTTGTCTTCTTATCAATTATTTCATAGGGAAAAGGTGTCTGCATCACAACTGTCAGTGGAAATGCGAAATTAAATGTATACAACACAACACCATGTAATACCATACCATACTATGTCTTTCTGTACCATACCACACATAACATTATAATACAGTCAACAACACACCCATCACAGTTGAAGGCAATGCGCTGGAAGATGTGGAAAGCTTCACGTATCTCGGCAGCATTGTAGACAAGCAGGGAGGAACGGATGCAGACGTCAGAACCCGTATCGGCAAAGCCAGAGCAGCCTTCCATCAGCTGAAGAAGATCTGGGGATCAAGCGCAATAACTACTACTACAAAGATCAGGGTCTTCAATACCATCGTGAAGCCGATCTTGCTGTACGGAGCAGAGACCTGGCGAACCACCGTCACCACCATGAAGAAAATCCAGGTCTTCATCAACACCTGCCTCAGGAAGATCCTCAAGATCCGCTGGCCAGAAAAAATCAACAATGAAGAACTGTGGCTGAGAACCAGGCAACAGCCAGTTGAGGAAGACGTCCTTCAGAGACGCTGGCGATGGATAGGCCACACCCTTCGCAGACCTGCTTCCAACATCACCAGGCAAGCCCTCACGTGGAACCCACAAGGGAAGAGGAAGAGAGGGCGGCCTAGGAACACCTGGCGCCGTGATCTGGAGGCAGACGCAAAGCAGATGGGAAAGACGTGGGGGCAGCTGGAAAGACTCGCCCAGAACCGAGATGCCTGGAGGGTGCTGATTGGCGGCCTATACCCCAGACGGGGTCACAGGTGGAGGTGAGGTGTGACAGTCAACACACAAAAGGTTATACGACACATTCTCATCCCACCCCACCCCACCCCCCCATCCTCATTCCTTCGCCTTGTGCTTGCAAGCAATATATACAACAACTGATTTCAAAACAGAACTTGCGAATGTAAAATAAAATAGAACGTCACATGAAGTAATCACAGTCACCCCAACAGATGATGAAGAGCGAGTATATACACCAAGACGTAAAACGGCCACCTTGGCTGTCCACCTTCTCCTGGATGTCCGCCGCGGGTGAGAAAGACGTCGGTGACGCCGAAGGTGAGATCACAGCGAGGGCTCTGATGCGCAGAGGCAGGCAACATGACTAGTAAGAACCTGCTACCCTGTGTCATATGCTTTGTGTTGTAACCCCGTGCGTGTGAATGAGTATGAATGTACACGTATAAGGTGAACATTTATGATGCATCTTCCTCTCTGTGTGACTGTGTGATGGTTCAACGTCTACGACGTGCCAAAAAAAAATAGTTTAGAAGGAGCTTCTTCAACATCGTGTTTACTACATAGTAAAAACAACCATTTACAAAATCAGCCATCTCATTCGATTCTGGCTGTGCTTGCATTGGCTGTTGATGGATTTGTGAAAAACCCAAGTCAGGAATAAATGTCTTTGTGTATCATTCTGTTCCAATGTAACAAACAGCCCTTGATGCTTGGCGGTAAGAGACATGAACCGGACCCGCTCGATCACTATTGCCCGCATGTGCCTGCTCGATGGAGGTGGGTCAATGAACAAATAGAATAGTTTACATTTATCTTTCATAATAATCCTTCCTTTTTCTGAGGTCCGTCTATGTAGCTTTAACCTATTTCCTAATACTTTATTGTGCAATATCTCTAAGCACAAGAATAAACTAAATGAAATTGATATCTATCTTACTACAACACAGTCGTTTTCTCTGTTTCCGCACCAGTCCCTTGATACAGTGTTCAAAAAAAGTAGGGGATATTGAGTTTGAAGCATAAAAATCAGATGAATCTTAGAAGGCAGGAACTATTTATTGATGGTCATGGATAGCCACCCCATTGCCCTACATTTTCACACCATTGACCTAGTTCCTGGATGCTCGTGCAAAAAAGTAAATTAACGCAAGGCAGTTTGGGGTCAATGCCCCATTTTCACACAAAGGTTTTCTGCGTCAAAAACACGTGCAAATCGAATAATTTTGACTGTACTCACTCCTGGCAAGCGTGTTCTAGCTACACAGTCGGTCAAAACTTCAGTTGAAATCATGCAGCGGCTAAGAGAAGACCAAAGATGGGTCGGAGTCGGAATGCTACAGACCGGAAGTACGCAGGTGAACGTGGCAAGACACCTTGGTGTTTCACAGTCTGTCATCAGCAGAATGTGGAACCGTTACCGTAATACCGGAGAAGTTGTCGACAGGCCTAGAATTGGGCGACCAAGAATAACCACTCGTCGTCAAGACTTGATCATCACCAATCATGCTCAACGAAACAACACCCAAAGTGCTACCCGGTTGAGACAACACCTCCAACGGGTAGCAGGGGTTCAAGTCTCCGCCCAGACCATCCGAAACCGGTTGCACGACGCTCAGGTGAACGCCTTTAGACCGCGGATAGTGTTGCCTATCACACCACGCCATCGCCAAGCAAGAAGCGCCTGGTGCCGCATCCACCAACGATGGACCAGGCGCCAATGGGGTGACGTGATGTTTTCGGACGAATCGAGGTTCGAGGTGGACTTCAACGATGGCCGGGTGCGGGTTTGGAGGCATCGTGGAGACCGTTATCATCAGGACAACATGATTGCTCACCACCGCTTTGGACGGGGCAGCGTTATGGTGTGGGGTGGCATCACCAGCACTGGCAGAACGCCCCTTCATGTGTGCCAGGGCAACGTCAATGGTGTCTACTACCAGGACAACATCATTGATCCACTTGTTGTGCCCTTTGCACGCCGCCATGGGCCGGGATTCATCTTGCAGGACGACAATGCCCCAGCTCATCGAGCAAATGTCGTCAGGAATCACCTGCAAAGACGGCAGATCATTCCCTGCCATGGCCATCGATGGCCCCTGACCTGTCCCCTATTGAAAACCTGTGTAACTTTCTGGGGAGACGTGTCCGGGATGTCGTTCCAGCTCCCCAGAACCTTCAGCAGCTGGCCCTTGTCCTTCAGCAGGAATGGGCTGCAATTCCTCAAGCAACCATCAGGCAGCACATCAACAGCATGAGGAGGCGCTGCACAGCCTGTTTGACCGTTAACGGAGGCCCAACCCGTTATTAGAGACTTTCAGAACTTTTGTTATTTTTGAAATGTCACCCTGCTTTGAGGGGAAGCGTGTAAAAAGTCACGTGACTAATTTTGATGTTGATTTTTGCTTTGAAAATGTTGTTAACATGCTGTTGCATCCATAATGAAATAAAGCAAGTCTCTGATTATAAACGGAATTTGGATATAGTCTCATTTATATCAATATCCTCTACTTTTTTTGAACACTGATACTACAGGAGAACGCTAGCTTGCGATGCAAAATTGATTTATCAATTCATGTATGATGTTTGAGGTGGGCCACTGAGTGAAGAAAGTCTTCCAGATCAAGAAATACGCGATAGCGTTCTGCCATATCTCTTAAGCACAAGAATAAACTAAAGAAATGGGATATTTTTCTTACTACAATACAGTTATTTTCAACGTTTTCACACCAGTTCATTGATACAGGATACTAGCTTGCGATGTAGAATTAATTCATGTTTCAGGTGGGCCACTGAGTGGAATGGGATTTCCAGACCAGCTGTCTGCGCTGCATCCTCAAGCTCTTCTGGCCAAACCCCATTTGCAAGGAAGACCTGCAGGACAAGACAGGATGAGCATCATGGCAAAGACAACAAGCACGGCGCTGGCGCATGCCATCCAACTCACTTCCCAGAACGGCACTACGATGGACACCTTTGGGAGAGAGAGAGAGAGAGAGAGAGAGAGAGAGAGAGAGAGAGAGGGAGAGAGAGAGAGAGAGGGAGAGAGAGAGAGAGGGAGAGAGAGAGAGGGAAAGAGAGAGTGAGAGAGAGAGAGAGAGGGAGAGAGAGAGGGAGAGAGAGAGAGAGAGAGAGAGGAGAGAGAGAGAGGGGGGGGGGGGGGGGGAGGGAGAGAGGGAGAGAGAGAGAGAGAGAGAGAGGGGGGGGAGAGAGAGGGAGAGAGAGAGAGAGAGGGAGAGAGAGAGAGAGAGAGAGAGAGAGAGAGAGCGAGAGAGAGAGAGGGAGAGCGAGAGAGCGAGAGAGCGAGAGAGCGAGAGAGCGAGAGAGAGAGAGAGAGAGAGAGAGAGAGAGAGAGAGAGAGAGAGAGAGAGCGGCCAAAAGAGACGTGGAGGCGAACCGTTGAGAGGGAAATCAGGAGCAGAGGACTAACCCTGGAGACAGCTCCAGAGCGGCAGCAGACAAAGCCTTATGGAGGTTCCTTGCCGCAGCTTCAAGCACTGGACGGCTCAGAGAAGACCGAGTGAGTAGGAGGTGGGCGACTTTACGTCAGGAGCAACAGTCTGATCAATAGGACTGGGTCGTTAGCAAATTTATAGACACCAGAATAGTCGAGCTGTGTTTAACTGTCTTACTCTTCATTGACATGTACGTGCAGCGACAACTTAGGGCCTACGTGTGTACAGACGGATGTGTCCGAGTGAGAGCGAGCATCCTCGAGCGTGCGATGAATATTTGGATTTCGCAGCATGAAATGTCTCCTAAATTCACAAACCTCATCTCCTTTCCGACAGACCGGTTCTGGCCGAATGTTGTTTTCTACTAAACTTTATAACGACCATTACATCAATAAAAACAGAAATCTCTAAGAAAACAAGCTGCCTCTTTAAAAACTCGTTATTAGTCTATGAATCGTGTTAGTGACTATTGTTCAAGAATCGCACACATCCTGTGCAGCTGGAATGCTGTGATCTTATTGGTTTCGGGGCCTGCTCCGGTAGCGCTCGCACAGCCGGCTGTAAGCAACGATTGTGTGCCACCGGGAAAGATCTTGAAAATCAAACTGCAGAAGACATCAAGCTCATCATGGCAGCATGTGTGTCCTCCACCTCCAAAGGGAGGCAGCTTCTGCGCCAATATTGAAGATTACTCATCGCTGCATCATCTTGTCCAGCCTTTGCGCACAGACTTGAACGCAAGCCAACAATGGAGCTGTGGAGTGCATATTGAGCTCTGTCCTTTTACTCACGGGAATGACTGCACCATTCCTTGTGAATTCTTGTTGAATTTTGCTGGTAGACATATTTCGCTACAACACCAAGAAAGGCGCGCTGTCCTGCATCATGCCACGTACATTAAAGGCAAATATCTCATTAAATTTTAACGTTACATTTTGTCTCCCTAAACCCATTCCTGAAACTACCTACACTACAATTGTTACAAAAGCCGTGGTTCCACCCCACACACACCTACCCCCACCCCCCTCTCCCTCTCCCAATCAAGGTAGATGTTTATATGCGAATGCGTGTAACTCCACCAAACGACGTAAAATGTCGCAGTGGAAACTGGTTCCTGAAAGGACAGACGTCGTCATTGTTACAGCACACTGACCTACTGCACGCAGCGACACGGCCCGGCACTCCCCACTCCCCCTCCCCGCGCCTCCCCCCGCTACTGTGAAGCAGTCCACTTCTGCCTGGCTGGAAATCGTTCCAGAGCAAACTTTCTTCATCAAACAATGCAGCAGCGGATCGGAGCCAAGTCGTTTAGGTCGGCATCCAGTGTCTCCCGTGTCTACAATGCCTGCAGGTATTTTGATCCCCGGACCAAATGGAATGTGTGAGTGGTTCCCTGTAGGGCAGTGCAAACTGTGCCCTTGACGACGTCCACAGCCGCCAGTACATGCCGTGCATGTTTTCTTGAACTGCGCCGTATTGCATCAATTCGTCAATACCTTTCGGACACTACCTGTGCTAGGCTAGTAAATCCCAGGATCACGTCACGACTGGATTACTGCAATTCAGTCCTGGCGGGTCTTCCGGCAGAGCAACTAAACCGTCTGCAACGAGTTCAAAAGAGTGCGGCACGTCTGGTTCTTATGAAGGGCAAGCGCGATCATGTGACACCCCTCCTGAAACATCTACACTGGCTTCCCGTTAATTTCCGCTGCCAGTACACAATTTCTGTTTTGGCGTACCGTCATTTTGATTCAACCCTTCCGGCATATCTTTCGGCCTCCCTTTGTAATTATCACCCTTCCCGTTCTCTCCGCTCATCAAGTGAAAAGCTTCTGAAAATTCCAAAGCGTAGTACCAAGTCTTTCGGAGAGCGTAGTTTCAGTTTCATTGCCCCTAGTGTCTGGAATTCCCTGCCGGCTGGCCTACGTGATGCACCAACTATGTCCATTTTTAAAATCTCAGTTAAAACCCCATATGTTTCGTCTTGCTTTTCTGTAACCTCCTAGTTTTTTTTCTCCAAGTCCTGGTATGATAGTCGTACGAGTGTTGTGTTATGTAGTATGACTGACGAGTAACTGCGTGTAAATGTGGCTATGCCCTCGCATTGAGTTCTTGCAAGAAATGCGAGTTATAAATGCTATTTTAGTAGTAGTAGTAGTAGTAGTAGTAGTAGTAGTAGTAGTAGTAGTAGTAGTAGTAGTAGTAGTAGTAGTAGTAGTAGTAGTAAGAAATATGTGCGTTTACATCGATTCCCTAAGAATATCAGACTGATTAGAGAGTAGACAATATTGATAGTAATCCGCTACACTTTACCCTGGTAGTTATTAGTTCATTTGTTTCTTAAATTTTGACAATTTTGGTCCGCGAAAGGATGCGAACGCGAGTGAAAGGCTAAGATTTTACTTTCATCCCCAAATGATCGAGATGTACCATTTTATCCACCAAGGTCATCTACACGAAAAGCGCAACCGGCTAAGCAATCACAGCATGGGTTCTAATTGGAACATAACACATCTGCAGAGTATATATCAACAGGGTCACAAGTACACTGCTAATTGGTTTGGTGCACAAATCCCGATACACGGTGTAAGAAGGAAATCGGTCAGTATGTGGAAAGGTAGCAGCCCAGGTGCGGTGCCTAACAAAGCACTCAGCACTCTTCCCTTTCTTTACCACAAACCACAAGTCGGCCTTTGCGGTGGCAGTAGCACACCAGGAAAATATCTTGCTGAAGCGCAAACACCTGTAGACCGGAAACTGCGACGAGTTGTGCATTAAGCTAAAGTGGAGTGTGCGAGGAGATGGAATGCGATCGATGAATGGGAAACTGGTGACTGTTGACATATCTGCTTTTCCCATCTGCCAGCGTTACATAAATCTATCACACAGACCCAAGGCAGAAGGAAAATACGACGTTGTTGAAAGTGCGGGTCGCGGAGTGGTACAGGCCAGCCTTCGCACAGCCTGCGCATTGATTTCCGCTACTTCTGCTGCTTTTGACAGCTGGACACTCAGCCGCAGGGAAGCCTGCACAGAGGAACTGTTTGACTCTAGCAATTCGATTAATGCACATTCGCCGTGTTCATAAAGGACCAGCCAAAAACACATCTCTATTTCAAGGATGTTGCCAATGTCTGGATACTCTTCCGATAAAATGTTAGTGAAGTGCTTACGCCAGTGTACTTCCTTTCAGGATAAAAAGATAATCCTGTCTCTGGCTTAAATAAAATCATTTTCCTGTTCTTTGACATGAGTTCTGATAACGGCACAAAACGGCATTGTAAGTTCGTTAGTATGACCACTTTAGATGGCTGGGTCACGTCAGCAGGATGGATGACAGCCGAATACCCAAAGATGTGCTGTACTGCGAGCTCGCCACGGGATCCAGACCTGCAGGAAGACCTCTCCTCCGCTACAAGGACGTCTGTAAACGTGATATGACGGCGGGAGGCATCAACCCAGCAGACTGGGAAACGGTGGCCGCTGACCGCAACAGCTGGAGACACGCCGTCAAGACTGGCATCCAGGCCAGCGAGAGGAGGAGACGGGAGCAGTGGGAGGAGAGGAGAGAACGCAGACGACAGAGGATAGCGTCGGCATCCACAGAGCCACGCCAAGACTTCACTTGCGACAAGTGCAACAGAGCATGCGGCTCAAGGATCGGGCTCTACAGCCACAGAGTACGCTGCCTCTCAACCCCGGACTGACCAAACCTGGCGCACACCCCCATAGTCTCACGAGACTGACGGATGCCAACAACAACAAAGTATGACCACTACAGCGTCGCATCATTGAGATTTCTAACACTTTTGGATGCTGCCTAATCAGAGGTGTGCAGACTCGATAGCAGCTAGCGGACAAGCTGACTCGTCAGACCATACCCTTGACAATTCAGAGAGATGAGTGCTTGCCTATGCCTGCACCAGGTTGAAAAGAACGCTTCACATCTCGGAATAGAAATAATAATAAGCTGCGGCTGCTATTCACCTGTCACGAACAAGCCCAGAACGGGTCAAAACTGCAGTTTTCTGCCGGCACTAATTGCAGACACCCTAGAGCATTTCGTCACAATCAAAATAGAGTTGACAGCATGAATCTTCGGGTCCGTCGTCGTCGGTTGACTATTGGAGTCGACGATGTCAGTCAGTCTTGTGCGCTCCTTCGAGGCTTTCCTGCGTTCCCCGGCGTTGGTTATCCGCATCCTTCAAGCTTGTTCGAAGTTCTTCGAGTGATAGCTCGCCAGCCAGTTCTGTCCTCAGCGCACAGTTTAAGGTCTTTGGCAGAGATAGAACAGGGTCTCAGGCTGTCTATGACGTAGTCTTTATACCGTTTTTGGGGGGGCGACCCGTCTTTTTGTGGCCCTGAGTGAGAGCTCCATAAGTGATTTGACGTGGCACCCGTGAGGCTTCGATGCAGATGGCATGGCTTGTCCAGCGGAGCTGTGCCTTAAGGATCATGGCCTCGATGCTGATTGAACCCGCTTCGTCTATCACTTCCTGGACAATTCCCATCATGCCGTCGTGGAATAGGCGGATCAGCTGGATTAATTTTCTAGGGCAGCCGAGTCTTGCAAGGATGACTCAGAGTGCTTCCCTGTTGACCGTGTCAAAGGCCTTTATGAGGGCGATGAAGACGGCAAAGAAGTCTATGTTCTGCTCAATGCACTGTTCCTGCACCTGTCTCACTGCGAAGACCATGACAAGAGTGCTGCGGCCTGGTCTGAAGCCACACTGAGCCTCTGACAGTGTTTCATCTGAAACACAGCTGATCAGGCGTTTCAGGATGACACGTGCCAGAATCTTGCCTGCAAATGACTGATGGGAGATGCCTCGATATTGCCACAGTCAGCTTTGTTGCTTTTCTTTGTGTAGAGGGAGACAACGGTAACTCTTTGAAGTCCTGCGACATCGACCTCTACTTCCATATACTGGTGAGGATGTTGTGTAGTGCAGCAAGGGTCTCAGCGCAGGATGCCTTGAAAAGTTCAGCCGGGATTCCATCAATGCCTGGTGCCTTGACGGAGCTAGTCATGTCGATGGCTTTCTTTACCTCTTCCAGGGTGGGGGAAAGGTCAAGGTCCTCTATGATGGGCTTCTGGTCTATTGTGTCCAAGGCCGCTGGGTCAATGGTGAAGGGTCTGTTCAAAACGTTAGAGAAGTGCTCCTTCCAGCGTTTGATGAAGCTGTCTTTGTCCTTGAACAGAGTAGTGCCATCGCTGGAGATCTATGGCGTGGTGCATGGCTTCGGTAATCCTTACATAGCTTTCAGCAAACTGACGAACTCTTTCGAGTTGTTGGTATCTGCGTAGCGCTTGTCTTGGTCTGCCTTACGGACCCACCAGTCATTCTGCATGGTGCGGAGTTCTCTCTGGGGTTTGCTCTGCAGATTTTCAAAGAGATCCCTCTTAGACACGGAGTGGACATTATTCTGCCACTCGAGATGGACCGTGCGCTTCTCCTGGAGGAGCGAACTCATTGCGTCATTATTTTCTTCAAACCAGTCTTGGTGAACTCGTTGTTTTGGTCCGCGGGTGGCCTTCGCTGACTCAGTCACAATCTCTCTGAACTGGCTTCACTTTGTGGTTGGGTCTCCAGTCATGAGTCCATGTGCAGTCAGCATATCGTCAAGTGAAACTGGCATTTTTCTCTCTCATGTGGAAGGTTCAGTCTTGCAGTGTTGAACATGGCTCGGGTAAGCTTCGCCTTTCTGCGCTGCAGCGGAGCAACGCGGAGACTGAGTGCAGCTCTGGCCTATCTGTAGTCTGTTGAGCACTCGGAGCCCGCAAGGCTCCTGTGATTCGGACGTCGCGGACATCTCCCCTGCGGACATAACATACTCAATGAGATGCCATTGCTTGAACCTGGAATACATCCACGTACTTGTTAGCCTGGTGGAAGAGTGTGTTGATGATGGTCAAGTTGTTTACAGGACACATGGTCAGCAGAAGAAGTCCGTTGCTATACATTTTTCCAAGCCCATGTGGTCCCTTGATATCATTCCATCTCTCATAGTTGCATTATACACTAGCGTTGAAATCGACAAGTACGATGAATTTTTCATTTGCATGGGCAGCTTTCACAAGGGAATCAAGGTACTCGTTGAAGGCCTCCTTGTCATCCTCACTGCTTGTGAGAGTTGGTGATGATCGCATTGATGATGGTGATTAACCGTGATTGGGTGAGTGGGATGCGAAGCTTCATCAATCGTTCGTTCACACATGTAAGTAGGACCGGAAACTGACGCAAAAGTGCAGTACGAACAGCAGATCCGACTCCCTGGATTCTGTCATTTTGAGCTTTTCTCTTCCAAAAGAAGAGGTACCTTCCCTCAGGCTCGCAGACACACCCTTCATCAGCTAGGCGTGTCTCGCTTGGGGCCGCAATGTCAAGTCTGTAGCGGGCGAGTTCCCTGGCTACGAGGGTTTTCTCCTCTGAGGCCCAGGTGTTCCGTCCCTATCCATAAGGGTGCGTGCGTTCCATATACCAAGAATAAAGTTTGTTTCTGTTTTTCTTTTCAATCGCATGAAGAGTTAACTGCCAGCCGCGGCCTGTTGGCCAGTTAGTTCTTAGGGCAGGCAATGTTTAGGACAGCTTTTCTAGACCCGACCCTACCCTTACTAGGCTGAGCAAAGCTACCCTAAAGATGGATGCTCAGTCGCCTGGGATGCTGCCGAACTTCATTGCAGCCCCTGGTTCAAAGAAGAGCAACTACTAGTCCACAGGCCGCCTTCGTGTGGGTTCGAAACTACGACTGCCAGTAGTGACCTCTATCTGTCGCTTCGCCCCTTTCCCATCGCAGTAGGACTTGGAAGTGCGCAGTGTAGAAAGAAAGAGAAATTTGCATGGTTAGAGTGAGGGTGTTGCACAAGAACTTGCGCGTGGAGGAGATTTTGGAGAAGCTGTTGCGCAGGATCGGTCCCACCCTCTCGGCAGCAGGAGTCCAAAGTCCAGTGGCACGATGAGACGTTACGACTGGAAACATCTTAGGCTGCAGGGGATGGTCAGGTCTTCTCTCGTGTTCCTACGTGCCCTCTGCACTCCACAGCGCGTTGCTGAACTGCCTTCCTGGCCGTTAAATCTTTCTGTTAATCTCTTCTGCCCAGTCCGCCAGAGCAGTCTTAACATGCTAGGATGAGCAAGCCCCTATCTCACCAGAAGGCTTGTGGCCCATCCGGGCACCCTCACCTGGTTTAGCCCGCCAGTCGAAGCGGTTTACCGGGGTATGGCCGCTGTCGCATGCAGACAGCTGCTTATACTGGTGATCCGCCACGACAAACCAGTGCTAAGTCGCGCGGCCCTCTCTTGCGCTAAGTCTGAGAAAAGGCAGGGAGGGTCAATCTGGGTGATTTTCACTTTTTTTAAATAAAAATAGATTCTACATGGTTCAAACTATCATGCCAGTAAAGGAAACATGTTGAAGAATTATATTTTGATGGTAAAATAAAGACTTTTGTGTTATGTATTGTTTCAAAAGCTCCCTGTAATTAGCGTTAATTGCCTCATTTTAGCCGCAATAAACACACCTAAACCCTTGCAGAACCCCTTCATGTTATATACCGTTAGAAAGGCCGCTCTCTCGGCGTTCCCGCTCTGTGGATGTCGAAGGAAAAATAAGGTCAGCTATTTTTGGAAACGGAGTTTGAAATACCGTTGCTAAGGTGTTTAATGTCTGAAGAAGGTAAATCTTCTGAGACCGTTTTTTTTCAAAATGACCGCTGCTTCAGCACCCAACTTGAAATGCCTGTAACTCCTATTCTAATTAACTCACACTGTTCATTCTATCAAAACAAACAGAAATGAATGCAGAATTAAAAAATATTAAAACCCTTTTTTGTCCAAAAATCGACTTAGCACTGGTTTTGTCGTGGCTGGTCATAGAAGATCGCTCAGCTCAACTGTGGCTTCGGGTCTACAAGCTTTGTCAAGTTCATGGGAAAGCTCACGCGCGAACATGGGTTCGTGCGGCAGCTGTATATGTGTGAACCGCACCACGTACAAATGTAACAGTTCAATGTGCTCTAGTTAAGCTCTTAACTCTTTTATCTTTTTTCCTGACTCATTTTCGGCATGGAGTGGCCGTGTTAAAAAATGACGTCTAATATGCCGGTACAAAATATCTCAATTATGGTATTAACAAAGATACCAGAATGTAGTCAAGCGCTGAGGCATCCTCTAAACATGACCACATTTTAGCGAAGTGCCGGGTAACTAACTACTGTTTCTGGAGCCCGGTCGATCTGCAATTGGGTCACTGCAAAATTAGATATGGCTTGAAATCCGCTCAAGAGGGCGTTTCAGATGGATGAAGCCCGCAATTCTGCAAATGTTCCTGCGACACCTTGAGGCACCGACCATTGAAATGCGTCTTTTTCTTGCACCTGCTTTTGCCACAAGCATTTTCGCGCACAAACCTGCACGCACACACTCACGCACGCATGCACACACACAAACACGCACACACACGCATATACATACACGCATGCGCACACAAACACGCACACACACACACACGCACACACACACACACACGCACACACACGCACGCACGTACACACACACACACACACACACACACACACACACACACACACACACACACACACACACACGAAACCGTGTTGCTCAAGAAATTATTTTTTTCTTTACCTGTGGAACACGGGATGGCGGCATGGTTCGTCCAACTTTGTCCTTCGTCAGCCCTCCAAGCCTCCCAAGTCTCCGTGGCACCCTTGTAGACTTCACACTGTGTGCCGTCTGCCATGAAAGGTTTGGGCGATGTCCAGAGGATCCTGACAAAATGAAGCATTGTCCACCTGACAAATGAACGATCAATAATTGATTCATTTTGATGACCCAATTAATTTTTGGATTTCTTCAGGAATGCCTCTTGCAAAAAGACAAACACAATAAGCAAAGATGTGCGCAAGTTGTTATGATTATATAAGTAAGTGCTATGTCAAAGGGTAGCTTTTGATAATCTGTTTTGGTCTTCACAAATCATGTGGCTTGAATTTACCATTCCTCTGCACATTCGTAAGAGGTTAAACATACAGAGCCGTAGCCCTGCGTGGGACAGACAGGAAAAATGCAGGACCACAAGCGGTAACTGAACCCGCGACCTTTTGGTTAGCGCCCGAAATGCTCTATCAGCTGAGCTACCATGGTCCGTGTTGTATTCCCCTGTCTACACTGCCCTGTATCAGCGGCTGCTGTCTCGGTCTTACATGCCCGGATGACCGAAATCCCAGTAGTGGCCATACATTTTGTTCTAAATGGGCGCAGTTCCCGCAGTGAACGCAGGCCGAAGGGGACCTAGCAAACGTGCATTCGGACACTGCATACGAACTGGCCTTCGCTACGGCCTTACCGACCTAAATGATTCTAGTAGTAGTGCTGAAATGGTCGTTATGGGCAACATTTCCGGACACTGTACCTGAGGTACTCTGTCCGATAATTTATGAGCGCTTTAAAGCCACACTCCCTTGATTTGATTTTCGTATTTTGGCTCCAAAGTCATCTTCATCCATGCACAAATCATCCCAGAAAATATGAAACTTATAAATGTTACCGAAGTATTTCAAAATCATTTTTTAATCTATCGGACAGAGTACCTCAGGTACAGTGTCCGGAAATGTTGCCCATAACGACCATTTCAGCAGTAGTAGTATCATGTTGCTCTGCGTAAGACCTAGACTTTATGCGACTCCAAAACGAAAGAGCGATATTACATCACCAATCAGGACGCAGCTGCAGCCGCTGTCCACTTTGAGCTTAGGACATTTGGCAAACTCACGCGAAGTCGAAATTTCAGCGATGTAGGCCGAAGCTTCGCTCATTTAGACCAGACTTTCAGCGAAACAAGAGTTCACTCACTATAGACCTGCGTTCAAGACGACCTAGTGCTTTCTTGAACGACTCGTCATGACCGAGCGCTAGCCAAGATGGCTTCCGCGATGCCTTCTCATCGTCGCGGAGGGCGCTTCTAAACCAAATGAGTGAACCAGCAGCTGCAGACTGGTCGTACCTTGTGGAATGATAAACAAATGTTAAGCTGCATGAAGGCTCGGCTAAATTCGAAAATTATGTCAAAACGACAGTGCTGACTTGGTGTAAGCAAGAATTTATCGATGCTCACATCAAGGTTACACAACAAACTAAAGGCTAATGTAAGATATAGAGTTGCCTCCCTTGACATTTTTTAGACTTCTTTCGTATACATTTTTGCTCACATCTTGCCCGGTAATTATTTCAGAGCAGCTATTCTATATATATGAAAAGAAAAGAACAATATCAGCCTAACTTCTTGTAACGTCTCGCATAGGTTGGGTAATAATCACAGGTCAAAATGCGTGCCACAGCGCATATTTGTGATGACGACTTTCTTCCTTTCGTATAAGGCAGCCATTTTGGACTACAGGCGCAGCCTCTCCGCAGCGGGCTATCTAGCATTCGACAGCGCTAGAATGTACAAGTTGTTCAAGAGTCGGGTGCTATCGAGTACTCGATAGCGCTAGGCCTCTTGAACGACTATAGGTGTCTACATATTTGGCGAAGCATCAGCCTACTTTGACAAAATATCGACTTTGCATGAGTGATTTTTGGGGGGTGCCAAGTGTCCGAAGTTCGAAGTATGTATGTATGTGTGTATGTATGTATGTATGTATGTGTGTATGTATGTATGTATGTATGTATGTATGTATGTATGTATGTATGTATGTATGTATGTATGTATGTATGTATGTATGTATGTATGTATGTATGTATGTATGTATGTATGTATGTATGTATATATAGAAGGGAGGAGGGGAGTACCGTGAAGGAACAATGTACTGAGGGTGGATGCGGGGGAGAAGCTGCAGAGGAAAGAACTGAACGTGATTATGCCAAATTGTGAGATTTAGAGTACGGAAAACAGAGAGAAAAAAGAGGTAGTTAAGCAGAGCATGAAGAAGGGATGAATGGCGGCCAATAAATAGAAAGGCTAGGGAAAAAACGAGAGAGAGAGAGAGAGAGAGAGAGAGAGAGAGGGAGAGAGAGAGAGAGAGAGAGAGAGGGGGGGGGAGAGAATATGTACGTCATACGAAAGATATTTAAAACAAAACAAAATACACTACCAGAAAACAACTAAACAGTCCTTTACGATTCGGTTGAGAGTGCAGGTGCTAGCAATAGTCTCAACTCCTTTGACACATCCGGGTAGTAATGATCACACTGTTAATACATATGTGATAAGTCTGCAACCTGATTTCAGGAGTCATTTGTCTTGAATTAAAAATGATAAAAATGAATGTGCCATCTTTAACGCATGAAATGAAATGCACGTAAAACGTCTATCAGTAAGAGAAAATTGGTCGCAAAGGCGTATTAGTGACTTTCGTGAGCAGTGTCAATATCAATGTAGGAGATTACTGGCTTTGAGAAGAACTGGGTAAACATCCGAGCGTGCACATGTAATGCATATTGGAAAATTGTATGTTTCATATTTTGGCAATAAAGTGATTTGATATGTATGTATGTATGTATGTATGTATGTGAACTTGTATGGCGCTGGTCTCCACCCCATAGGGGTGCTCAAAGCGCATTTTAAAAAAGTGTCATAGTCTGGTAAAAAAGAACGTCGTCAACAGTCTTTTGAAGGACTTGTAGGAATCACATTTCCTGATGAACATGGGAATGTTTTCCCACAAATTAGGTCCAGCATATGAGAAGGAGTGGTGGCCATATGATTTTAGTTTCGTTTCTGGTGTCACTAACAATCCCTGAGATGAAGAACGAAGGATTCTTGTTGGAATATAGGGTGTCAGTAGCTCACGCAGATATGATGGAGCACATTCGTTCACACATCTGTATACCAAACACAGAATTTTGAAATCAATTCTAAAATTGATTGGAAGCCAGTGAAGGTCTTTAAGCACTGGAGTTATGTGTGCCTGGGGAGTACTTCAGTACACTTCAGTGATCGTATTCTTCCAAGTCCCATGTATTCTGCGACGAAGAAGGCCGAAGTTGCGTTGTGATGCGGCTTTCTGAGGACTGTACGTGACCTGTTTTCACAAACTGAGTCTTAACTCGCACTACTTAGATTTTGAGATATTTGTATTTTCAATTTGTGCAAAAATGTATCTTTCATTTGATATAAAAATCTAACTTCTACTCCAAAAACTGTTTAAGTTATGCTCACTCAAAGAGAGGTGGTGTGCTGATGACTAGTTTGTGAAATCAAGGGTCAAAACAACTTTATCCACAGTTTTTCCTTATCAACGGGCCTTTTTAATGCATGCATCAGCTCAAAATTTGGCAGGTTGGTAGAGAAAATATATTTCTGAACATTAAATGATAAATAAATGGAAACGTATTTGATCATGACAACAAATGAGTGTTATTATTCAACTAAAAATGCAAAATGGAGGAAGATAATGTATAATACTTTAGAATGGGTAGATGCAATAAAGTGCACTTTTTGGTGTTTTTTAAGCTGAAAAGAAACTTTCCAACATTCGATTATGAAAATTAAGTGCATGTAGGATTCTGTTTGGCAAAAACGTCCAAATGCACAAAATCCACCCTCATCACCTTTCTCAGCCTCTACTGCGTTTTTGCTGT
The DNA here is from genome assembly GCA_034096865.1 of Theodoxus fluviatilis. NCBI lineage: Eukaryota > Metazoa > Mollusca > Gastropoda > Cycloneritida > Neritidae > Theodoxus > Theodoxus fluviatilis. Next base: position 4,222 of record JAWQFJ010027525.1, on the reverse strand, counting down.
GTGTGAGTTCAGACTCAGTTCATGAAAACGGGCCACATATGATATGCTAGCAAAGGCAATCCAAAAGAAGTTTCCGTTATTTTTTGTATGCGATCGTTGTAATTATGAAGGAGTCGGTTTCGAATTTGGAACAAAAAAGCGGTGGATGTTTGGTTTGGGAAACAGATTTGTGACAAAAACTCACTGATTGGGCGTATAATTACAGCAATCGCTTAAAAAAGACATTTTCTGGATTGCCATAGCTTGCAAACCAAAGTCCTTAGAAACCCCACCTCTGATTGGTCAAATAATATAATTTCTCGTTTGGGAGTCGTGAAAAGCCTAGGCCATATACTGAGCTACGCGATACTACTAGTAGTATCATATAAGTCAATGAGTCTGTAGGGTGGACCTATTCGTATGGAAATCGCCAAACACACGTTCGCCCAGGCCACATCGGTCTTCGTTTACTTCGCGTACTATGTCCATTTAAAACTCATCTTTGGGAATCAAATACATTCGTCACCAGAAACCAAGTACTTTCGTTATATTTCAGCGCCAAACTTTAACAGATGAGGAAAGTGTTTGAGACTTTGGCCTTTCAGATTTTTTTTCGCGCTCTTGTTGCTGCCAAATTGATCAAGTACAACTACGGCTAGAACCACTTGAAGAGTCTCTCTCAGCTGTTACTATCAGCTCTGTCAATGGCTTGTTCAAAAAATGTCACACATGTATATTTATTATAAACAACTAGCGTAAAAGATCAAGAAAGTTGCCAATGCGCAGAAACAAGTTTTGCTTGGTTCAAAAGCCTGCTACAATGCTGTTTCTGTACTACATATATTTTCGGATTTATTTGTACTCAAAACAAATGAGAGACATTGATAAAGTGTTATGCCCCGGTGAGTCAGTAAAGGTATCTCTTGCCAAGTCACGTTTAAGGTGATAACTAGTGCATTATTGACGAAGATTCAGACACTGTCAATAATATTTACACACTCTTGATCTCGTCTTGGTTACGCGTCATGACCAGGAATGCTGGGCTCGTTAACTAGCTGCCTTGGCAATGACGGGTGCTGGCATATCTTCCTGTCCGCACCAGCCTGTGTTCTCTCACAGCAATTAACGACGTCGCAACTTCAGCAAAGCGGCTTTGTCCTGCTCCTCCTACCTAATTTCCACAAATATTTGTAATTCCTCTATGCAAGCAACGGCCATTTGCATAGCGTCAACAGCAGTACCAATGGCCGAGTTTGCGAGGAACCGAGGTATTTCTACCAGCTTTACACTCCACGTGGCAGTATTCGACAAGACAAACACCGGTATCAATATTCTTGCCTTGTTAACTCGCTAAAAGCATCGTTTAAACGCCAAGAATCGATATTTCTTCGGAGTCAGCCGTGTCACCCGACTGGCATTTGGCGACGGCCACGGCGCGGGGCCTGATATCGGGTGCGAACAAGCTGCACTGCTCGTTGTTACAGCCGGAGAAGCCATTCTTCTCTCACGACTCTGAGTGTGCTCCTCCATGCCCTCCAGCTACAAAGGGAGGAGGATGGTTGATAATTGTCTTCGATCGTGTCTGTGTGAGCAGGAAACTGGGAAAGGCACGCCTGTCCACACCCAGTTTGAGATCGTCACAGCCATGACGCCCATCGTCTGCGGCCATCGTATGTCTTCAGGCTGTCACCAGACAACGGTGCAGCTGTGCAGATTCGCATGCCCAGGGCCTCCACGTTTTACAGATTTGACGTGCAGATAAAGTGGGATTTGCGGATTGGGCTTCCTCGTGTTCTTTTTGTGTTTGTTTTCTTTTCAATATTTGAATAATGTATATGGATTTCAGTGGCATTTCAATTGAATGGGAAAGTAATTAAAACCTACCTATATATATATATATATATATATATATATATATATATATATATATATATAATATGTCAACGATTTTTTCATAACGCTACCCTTTATTATATGTATAATGCTTTACAATGTTGTGATTTTTAATGGTTGACGTGGGCGTACTCTGGTTACATGGCAATGTAGGCCTGGTAAAGTATGAACGAAGGAAGACACACCAGCTCATTTGCGAGGCTAGCTGCTGTAGAGGAAAACCTTCAGAAAGTTCTGAGAAAGACTAAAGAATTAAAAGTTTTACATGTGTACTGAATCAACCTCTCTCTCTCTCTCTCTCTCTCTCTCTCTCTCTCTCTCACACACACACACACACACACACACACACACACACACACACATCAGCACGTGAAACGAAGGACTATGAGTGGGATTTCGAACTCACACCCAGACCAAGTCCCATTAGCACATGCTTTACCTGTGCGTGCCGTTATAGGTTGACTCGGTCACAGGCTAGAACGGGCCTGTATGCCATGATACTGTATGTGGCTCTGATGATGGCTGTGCTACAGGACCGTTCCTCGGTGAAAAACTTACATGATCTGTCAGCTCACATCCTCATGGCAGGGGATGTTGAGGCCAACCCGGGGCCAAATACCTCCGAGACATCAGAAACTGCGGCTGCCAATGAGCTCCCAGAGGAGCTAAGTCTATTGCACGAAGGGGGCGAATCGCTGATGGCCGGGTGGGAACGGCAGTTCGAGAATCTGGAAAGACGGATGAACCTGAAATGTGCAAAGCTGGAAGCAGGACTGAAGAACCAGAAAGAAATAGTTTCGGAAATGGCCTACCTCTGTGAACAAGACTACAAATCATTGTTGGCAAACCAGCAGTGCATTCGGTCAGATATTGACACTCTCAGCACACGCATTGGAGATATCACCGCAGATGTTCAGAACCTATCACGGTTGAACGAGGATCAGACAGACATAAATGAGAGTGCAGCCAGGCGCAACAATGTCAAGATGGTCGGCGTCTATGAAGCGGAACATGAGACGTACTGGCAATGTCTAAAGTCTGTCCTGTCCGAATTCCGTGAGACTGTACCAGCTATTGTATGGGCTGAAAAAGACATCGTCAGGCTGGGACCCACAAGAGGCGGCAATGGAAACAAACCCCGCCCTGTCATTGTTGAGATGGCCACTTTTCTGGACAAGATTGCACTCCTAAGGTGCGGAAGGGACCCAATGAGAAGCAGAGGCATCAAGATTGCCAGTGAGCTAACTACTAGGCAGATGAAAACCCTCAGTGACTTGCGTGAACAAGGACACGAGGCCCACTATCACAACAATAAGTTGTGGTTCCAAGATGCCAGGCCTAGTCAGCGTACACGCAATCGACCCCATTGCTACAGGCCGCAGAAACGAGGCAGACAAAGGCAGAGAAAAGTAGATGACAGAAGCTGGAATGCTCACGGATGCATCAGGAACCTCCTAATGCTTCCCAAATGCCTACCCAGCTGTATCCCGGAACCTCGCCTACAGACTGCGTGCAGGATCAGTACGGAACGTGGGCCTACCCGGGAAACTTCGTAAATGGAAGACAGGACAGAACAGAATTGGGAACCGAACTTCCCGAGTATGCAGATTCCAACCTGCATGATGAGAACTTTACTCATCCCTCGAGGAATGATGGGGCTGTCCAAAACGAAGAGTGGCAGCGACAAACAGATCACTCTCAACACCAGTGGGGACCCGAGCATGGAACACGCGACGAAAGGGTTCGTGCATGGGAAAAGATAAAGACAGCAATGCATTCTGATAGCAAAACGAGGGCGGCCGGGACAGAAGGACAAGACGGTGTCTGGATTCAGCCTCAAAGTGATCTGTGTCATGAAGAGCAGGATAAGCACCTGAACAAAGATGCTTCGGTGCTGTCTTCAGCAAGGGAGGGCAGTGTGTCTGACGACATTGAGGAAACAGCAGAAGTCCTAACCGAAGCAGAAGATGAAACCGCAGCTGACAAGACTGAAGAGTTTGCTGATGCGTGTCAAAGCCAGCCTATCCGAGAGCCTACATCATGCAAGACAATCCAGAAGTCCATTCATGAGTGGCTGACTAGGACCTCGGAGTCGGCCGCATCTGAGCCCAAGGTGGATGGGAGTGTAGTCCCAGAAGTGGCTCAGGGTGGGTCAAGCAAACAGCAGGAGGCTCCAGACTCATCATCCTCCGTGTGGCATGGCAGGTTGCGTGGCACATCTGCATCAACACGTGAGGCCGAAAGTGATGTGATGCATCCCTGACGGGGAGGCCACTGCCCATTGCTAGGTTCAGCCTACAAAGAGAATGGATCAGGCAATGATTCCCGTTCGTCAGTAGAAATTGTATGC